>PVLC010025131.1:0-16003 GCA_004027655.1 Graphiurus murinus
CCAGTCAGAATGGCAATCATAAAAAACACGAACAACAACACCTGCTGGCGAGGATGTGGAGAAGTGGGAACCCTAATACATTGTTGGTGGGAGTGCAAACTTGTGCAACCACTGTGGAAAACAGTCTGGAGGATCCTCAGACGAATGGGAATGAACCTACCATATGACCCAGCAATTCCACTACTGGGTATATACCCAACAGAATGGAAACCAAATTATCAGACCGATGCATGTGTATCTATGTTTATAGCTGCTCAATTCACAATAGCCAAACTGTGGAAGCAGCCAAGATGTCCATCCACAGATGAATGGATTACAAAACTATGGGATATGTACAAAATGGAATTTTACTCAGCCATAAAGAAGAACAAAATCATGTTCTTTGCAGGGAAATGGATGCAACTGGAAAACATTATGTTAAGTGAGATTAGCCAGTCACAAAGAGTAAAGAAACATATGTTCTCCCTAATATGTGGATGTTAGGGAGTAGATGGGACATAAGAGGGTCCCCAGATGAAAAAGTAGAGACCCTCAATAAAGAAGTAGACTTAACCGAAGGGAATGGACGGGGGGTGGGGGGGAGAGCATACTAAGGAACATGATGTACTTACACAATGATATCAAGATCACTCACTGAACTGATCTTGAGAGGGAGGGAGGGCGAGGGAGCGGGGTGGGAATTGGGGATAGGGTCAGATAAGAAATGTATGCACATTTGTCTTTATCAATTTGTACCTAACAAAAATGTATAAATACAAAGCACGAATTATCACAATAAAAAAAAATTAAAATTAAAAAAAAAAGAAAGAAAATGCTTTAAGTATAAAGCCAAAGACTAACCTATGGTGCTGGAAGTGGGAGTAATACCCTCTCTCAGAGGAAGGGGACACTGAGTGGCAGGGGTCTCAGGGAGCTTCCTGGGGTGCTGGCAATGCTCACACACCATCTGGACAGTGCTTACATGCTTCTATGCATCTGTAAAATGTGGCTTAACTGTATGCCTTAGTCTATGCATCTGTAAAATGTGGCTTAACTGTATGCCTTAGTTCACGTGTTATCTCACAGAAGAAAAAAATTTTAAATATACTGCCAAGGAAAAAGGGCAAGATCTAAAAGGTTATATTCTTATGATGTGAGATGATAATGCACCAATAAAAGCACATTAAAAAAAATAAAAAATAACAGGTTTTATTCAATTTTTCTTTTTCTTTTTGTGGTACTAGAGATTGAATTCAGTGGCATTCTATCTCTGAACTACACCACCAGCCTTATTTTTTTTTTTAATTTTGAAACAGGGTCTTGCTAGGTTGATGAGACTCTCATCACTTGCTGAGGCTGTCCTCAAACCAGTGATCCTCCTGTCTCAGCCTTCCAAGTACTAGGGTTACAGGCATGTGCCACCACATCCGGCTTACAAAATTTTAACTAAACCCAACAGTATACCTGAGGGGAGGAGACAGAAATGCTAACTCTGCTTTCTCTGAGTAGTGGGACTACAGGCAATTTATGGGTCTGTGTGTGTGTGGTACTGTGGATTGAACCCAGGGGCATTCTACCTCCAAGCTACACCCCAGCCCTATTTTTTTTTTTTTTTTTCGAAACAGTCTTGCTAGGTTACTGAGAGTCTTGCTAAGTTGCTGAGGCTGTCCTCACACTACAAATGTGCACCACCACCCCAGCTTTAGGTAAATTTTAAAATTTTTCTTCAAATATTTGCCAAACTTTTACAATAGGTAAATTATTTTTATAATTGAAAAAAGAAACAAATATGCTTACTTGAACCTGAGCATGGACTCCAGGATGAGCTACTTTACAACCTGTTCCCAGTCACATTCACATCCCAGCAGAGGGGGAGAGGAGCCAGTCTAAGGGGCCCACCTATCTGTGGTTGCCCACAGGACGCAGAGCTCACCGTCTTCCCAGCGGGGGCGTCCCACTCGCCCCTGCGCACCACACCAAAGGAGCCATCTCCCAGCTTCTCTAGGAGGCGCAGGTCCTTCTCCCCGATGAGACAGGTGAGGCTCTGCAGTGGCCCCTCGCCCACTGGGCCCCCCGGGGTGGGCGAGGGCTTCCGGAAGGTGCTCTGAGAGTGATGAGGGGGGAACTCAGCCTCCAGTCGCTTTCCACTGAACACCTGTTTGAAGGCAGCCAGGGGCCAGATAGAACCCAGGACCCTAAAGCCAGCTGTTCAGTCCCACCCCACTAGGTCCACCTGGAGGTCCTCTGCTCCACTGCAAACAGATCCTGGCTTTGCCAGACTCCTAGGGTGCAGCTGGGCTAGAAGTCAACACTCCCTCCAGAGGACACTCCCAACCGGGAACCCATGGCCTCAAAGTGGCCTCAGGGTGAGTGTTAGAGACAGACTGACAGGCATGCAGTCTACAGAGGTGATGTCCCCACACCCAGTTGCTGGGACAGGGACAGCCCAAAGCACTCTAGGTACCCCACCTCCCAGGTCTGAGTCTCCTCCCTGTCCTCCTGCTCCACCCTCCCTTCCTGTACCCCTACCCAGCAGACTCCTGCCCAAACCCTCTAAGATGGGGCAGGAGCCCGAGGGGCCCTCCACAAACACCTCTGTCCATTTTTAGCCCTGGCCCCTTCTCTGGGTTGACCATTTGGCGCTGTCTGTCTCCACCCTCCCTAGGGAGCCGGCTGCCCTTCATCCTGCCCAGGGGAGAGGATAATTTTAGTCTGAGGTTGAACCATGAAAGAGGGAGAGGGAGAAGAGGGGGAGGGGACGGGAGAAGAGGGGGAGGGGACGGGAGAAGAGGGGGAAGGGAGGGGAGGGGGAGAGGAAGGGGGGAGAGAGGGAGGGAGGGAGGGAGGGAGAGAGAGAGAGAGAGAGAGAGAGAGAGAGAGAGAGAGTGTGTGTGTGTGTGTGTGTGTGTGTGTGTGTGTGTTGCAGATGAAGCTGAAGCTACTCCTTGCTGGGGAAGGCCCTAAGAAGACAGCTGAGTTTCTGGAAGGGCACCTAGGGTTGGGAAAGAAAGAAGATTGGAGGGGACTCTGGAGAGGGAGGGGCCAAAGGTCAAGGGACAAGAAGAAGGAGGCAGTAAGCAGCAGAGTTAGCTATGTCAGTCTGACTCGGCCAACTTTACTGGGGCATCCAAAATCCTGTCTCTAGGCTGCACACTCTTCCCACCCCCTAAGAGTTGGCAAAGCTGTATCTACATTTGGTAGAGAGTGTCTCAAATCTGAGGGCCTCTTTTGGCCTCTGCTCCTTTCTTCCTCCCAGTTACTGGACTTCCTTACAAGCAAGCAATGTTCAGCTTGCAAGACCCTTTACAGCCATTATCTCCAAGAAAAACCCTCCCACAGCCCTGCAAGATGAGCTGGGCAAGGGGCTAGCAAGGGGCTAGTTGAAAAAATGCAACTAAAGTCTAGAAAGGGCCACTAACTACCCAAAGACCTACTGTGAGCTGGTGGGTGATCCAAAATCCCTGAATCCTGGCACACCACGCTGCTCCTCTCTCCTGCCTTCACGGGCCCCAATACACTCATCCTTTCCTAAAACCTGGGCAAGGGACCAGAACTGTGTCCCCAGAAAAGGCCACAGGATCCCAAGAGGCAGCCACTTTGCAGGACTGCAGCCAGGAAGTCCCTACTGCCCAATCCCAGTCCAGCTGTTCTTCCCTGCCCACCCCCAGGGGCCCCGAGGCCAGAAGTGGGGAGGGAGGCCCTGGCTGGCTCACTTCCTCTCTCATTGTCTTGCAGACAATGGGCAAAGTTCCACTGAGTCAGACCAGGGACTCACTATACCACAGACCCAAATTAGGACAAGGTGGTAGGGGAGGCTGTGGGGAAGGAAGCTGTCAGCAGAGCCAGATGACCAGAGATACCTAGAGATCAGAGAGGATGGAGAACAGGAAGCAAGGTAAGATGTCCAGACAGTACCCCACCCCCACTTGTCAATGAGCTCCTGTTCTGGGCACAACCAGAGGGGCTGTGAAGACCTCACTGCACACAGGCTGCTCACATGTCCATCTCTGTCGGAGACAGACACTTAGCCTGGCAGCTCCACAAGTGCTCTGCCTGATAAGGCACTGGAGGAGGAAGATTTGTACAAAGTATGAGAGGATACAGCGATATTATACCTGTTGGGGAATAGGGAAGGGTTTCTAGGACTGCCAGTTGAAATCCTGGCCTTTGAGGTTGCCTGCACCCTGCTCCTAACGCACTTACCTTGCTCATCCAGGACTTGCGTTTGCACATGGCCTTCCTCCTCTTCACAGCCTCCCACAGTCGCCGCTGGCCTTTGAGGAAAGAAGAACCTGGTACTATCAGATGGTTCACTCCCCCACCCCTCAAGAAGCTGCTGCCGCCCTCCCCCAAACTCACCCCAACAGGCTTCCCTGGGATAGGCAGAAAACCAGACACTACCCAGAAGAATGATATGAACTAAATCAATCCCAAAACAGGAGCTTTGATTAACCACTCATTGCATTCCACTTCTAGGCAGGGTTCTCAGACTAGCTGGAGGGGTTAACCACCAAAACTGAAGAGCAGTGGTCTTCTCTATCTCTCAAGAAAAAATTAAAGAGAATTTTCTCAATTTTGAGTTTTCTCTCCATAAAATTTTCTTATGTGACTGGCATTAGACACCAACCATAAGTTAGTGTTGAATTTAGTACATTATTACTCTAGCTATTTTAAGTTGAATGCGCTGATAGCTTTCTAATGTTCTGTGAAGAACACCATGACTTCTAGATGCTATAACCACTACTTTCAGGATAAATGGGTTCAAGCTAGAGCTAGAGAGAGAGACAGACAGACAGAGATAGAGAGAGATAGCAAACCATCTTCTATTCTCCCTACAGATCTCTGGGTACTGACTCTACTAGTGTTCAGAATAGTGAACAAAACTGACTCAATTCTATGCTTATAAAAGAGGAGGAAAGCTGGGTATGGTGGCGTATGCTTGTAATCCCAGCACTTGGGAGGCTGAGACCGGAGGATCCGGGTTTGCAGCCAGCCTCAGCTACTTAGTGAGGCCCTCCGCAACTTAGTGAGACCCTGTTTCAAAATAAAGAATAAAAAATGAGGCTGGGGGTGTAGCTTGGAGGTAAAATGCCCCTGGGTTCAATCCCCAACCCCCCCCCAAAAAGATGGAAATATAAATAGCTGGTCTAACAAAAATGGTATGTATTTAATCTTGAGTAGCCAGAGCTTTAAGTAAGACTCCATTCTCCTTAAATTTGGATTCACCTTTACAACTGCAAGTTGTCCCTACAGCATCCTGCGTGCAGCATCTACTCATATCCCTTCTGCCCCATCTAAGGGCTCTGGGACAGGCAAAGAGAGTTCTCAGCTGCCACCCCATGGAATCATGGGAAGGGGTTCCAACATGTGCTCAGCCGTCTTGAGGATACAGGAGGTAAATGGTCAGAAGGGAAAGACAAGCAAGGCCAATGTCCCACCTACCAGGCCGGCCCATGCCAATCTTCTCCAAGTCCTCGTTCTTAACATACTCAAAGTGGGACAGGCGGGTGACATTGAGGTCATCGCGGAGCCGAAGGAAGTATTGCTGTAGCTGCACCTCAGATAGCAGCTCCAGCAGCCAACCTGTGCCCTCCTCTGGCTGCATGCTGCTGCTCCCCAGCCGCTGTGGGAAGTAAAGAATGGCTCAGGGACCAAGGAATGTAGGGGGGTTCAGGGGGACTTGCCCCTCAGTGCCCTGGGCTCACCCAAATCCTACTAGAAAGACCAAACCCATACTCTTGCTCCCCCGACAGCTATATTCACTTCTTTCTCCTATTCCTGCCAGAAGCAAGGGTAGAATTAGGGAAGCTGAGATATAGCCCCAGCCCAGGAGCAGTAAGGAGTCGGGGTCTTACTCTCAAATCTGTGATAGAAGGCTGAGTCGCCTGAGATCAACCTCTGTACTCTCGGGTTCCTCGCCTGCTCTTAAAGTCTCCAGGGGTCATAAGCCTATCCATTATCTCTCTGGGGAACTGTATATACTCTAACTCCCAAAATTTTAATTAAAAATTTTAGAGGGGTTGCAACGTCCTCTGAGATCCATTCATGGGCTCCTCAGATCAGAGGTACCTCAAAGAAAAATCTAAACACTTTCTCCAAATGCCTGGCCTCACTCAAGCTCTTCCCACAGGCCACCACCCAGGTGCCTACAGGGCACAAGTATAAGACAAGAGGGAGGGGTGCAGATGTTAGTGGGCCTTCAGACACCCCCGTCAAGGAGGAGCTCAGCTCCTGTTAATGACTGTCACAAGAGACTGTGGTCCAGTGTTGTCAGAGCTTCCCATTTTTTTCAACACCAGATTCATATGTGAAATCTTGCCATTAAAATTTTTGAAAAGGTAATAATATATGCACATGGTAAAATATTTAAAAGGCGCCCTGGAGTCTTATTCTCTCCCCTACTGCATAGCCACCTATCTCCTCATCCCCAATGCCAGCTGCAAAGAATGCCTTTACGTGCCCTTTGAGACTCTTTTCCCCACAGACAAATATTCACCATTACCCACACTGTTCTGCTCTTCTTTTTCATGTAACATTATATCCTTCTCCTTTTATTTTTTTTATTTATTTTTTTATTATTCGTGCATTGTAAGTATACATCTTTGTTAGGTACAAATTGATAACGACGTATGTGCCCACATTTCTCATTTGACCCCTTCCCCAAATTCCCACCCCACTCCCTCGCCCTCCCTCCCTCTCAAGTTCAGTTTAGTGAGTAACCTTGATGTACATTAGGGTGCCCCCCCCATCCTTCTCCTTTTAGATGATGTCAACTAGTTCAAGTTTGAAACACACACACACACATACACACAACCTACAACGCTAGCAAAACAAAACATATCTTCAAGCCATAATCAGCCAATGGGTGTCAGTGAGTGCCCACTGGCTTACACTCCTAGGCCCAGAGAAAAAGGCAAGTGACACCTTCAAAGCTAAGCAGCCTGACCGACTAGATAGCCATCCCTGTCCAAGTAAGACAGCTCAGCCAGGCCAGCCCCTGACCCCTGCTCGATTCCCAATGAAGAAGACAAAAGAGAGGGAAAAGGCTAGCTGTCCAGCTAGGGGCCAATCTATCTCCTCCTGCCACAACTTAGAGGTGGTCTCACCGCCATCTCTCAACACAGTAAGATGCACCATGAGAAACAGGCACTCTTAGCCAGCCCAGCATGAGCCTCCTGCCCCCACAGTTCCCCATGGTCCTGCCAACAGTGCCAGGAGCTCGGACTTTCCCAGGCAGCTCAGGGCACTACAAAGAATGACAAATGGGAAAGACCAGCCCTCAGTTCAAGCCCTGGCTCTTCCACCAAGGTGAACGGGCCAGGCAGCTGGGCCAGCCGGGTGGTTTCCAAACTTAAAGCTGTAACACTTTATTTAGAAGGTTGTCATATCCATCTAGGAGACATCTTCGATTATCACAATGATGGAGGAACTAGTGACATTTAGTGGGTGGCCAGAGGACAAAATATCCTGCAATGCACATGACAGTTTCAAACATTGACCCATATCTCACATAACTCATGTAGGTAGAAAGCATTTATAATCATCCAGACCTAGACTCTAATTCCATTTTACATATGTATATGAAAATATTTTTAAATCTGGGTGTGGTGGTACATGCCTGTAATCCCCGTACTTGGAAGGCTGAGACAGGAGGATCGGAGGTTCGAGGACAGTCTCAGCAAGTAGTGAGACTTTCATCAACTTAGTGAGACCCTGTTTCAAAATAAAAAAATAAAATAGGGCTGGGGGTGTAGCTTGGAGGTAGAATGCCTCTGGGTACAATCCCCAGTACCACAAAATAAATAATAAAATAAAATAAATAGAATAAAATTAAATTTCCTCAGCCAGCTCTTGCAGATGTGGCTTTGATGGAGGCTCTATCTGAGGCCTTAGCATCTGACTACTTCCTTATGTCATCCATTGTACTAACATCTTAGAATACAGAAAACTGTGCTGTCTCTTTTTATTTCTCCTATATATTATGGTTGGCATTATGCTCATTCTTTAACTCTACACAGCTAATGGATTACATTTTCATTAATTTTAAAAAGGCAGCCGGGTGTGGTGGCACACACTTGTAAACCCAGTATTTGGGAGGCTGAGACAGGAGGATCCGGGTTCACAGCCAGCCTTAGCTACCTAATGAGGCACTCCGCAACTTAGTGAGACCCTGTTTCAAAATAGAGAATAAAAAATAGGGCTGGGGGTGTAGCTCGGAGGTAGAATGCCCTGGGTTCAACCCCCCAGTACTGGGGAAAAAAAAATTTAAGAAGGGAAGAAGGGTTACAGCTGGGCGTGATGGCGCACGCTTATAATTCCAGTTCTTAGGAGGCTGAGACAGGAGGATCGAAGGTTCAAACCCAGCCTTGGCAACTTAGCGAGGCTCTCAGCAGTGTAGTTAGACCCTGTTTCCAAATAATATATAAAATCGGGCTGGGGGTATAGCTTGGAGATAGAATGTCTCTGGGTTCAATCCCCAGTACCAAAAAAAAAAAAAAAGGGTTACAATAAAAAACTCAACATTTTGGCTGGGCATGGTGGTGCATGCCTATAATCCCTGTACTTGGGAGGCTGAGACAGGAGGATCACAGGTTCGAGAATAGCCTCAGCAAGTAGTGAGACTCTCATCAACCTAGCAAGACCCTGTTTCCAAATAAGAAATTTAAAAAATCGGACTGGGGGTGTAGCTCAAAAGTAGAGTGCCTCTGGGTCCAATCCCTAGTACCACACACACAAAAAAAAAAAATTCAAAACTATATTTACTATATGCCAGTTTAAAATTTCAGCTGTATTAACTCATTATCCTCAATAAAATCATTTGTGTACAAAAAAGGGGGGTGTGAAATTTAAGTGGATGGGGCATTACTGCTTCCCAGAATAAAGCCCAAAGGTGCAGTATGAGAATCACTGGCCAGTTTTTCCCTGCAGCCTGGCCAGGCAGAGCCGGCCATCATTTCCATTGCTGCCTAGTCCCTGGAGTAAAATGATCATCTCATTGGCTCCAGAGCTCAGCCTCAAGTTGGGGGCTCCTAGGCTTCACCAGATGAAGTAGTCCCCCCCACTAGTCCCAGGGCTCCAGACTCCCCATTCCCACTCTCCTCTGGGCTCTTGAAAACAGCTCAAAGCCATGCCCTGGGTGGTCAGGGCTGGGGGGAATCCAGAGGCCCCCCCCCCCCTGAAGCACAGCCTGGCCTGTTCTCCTTCCCTGAAACACAGCTAAAAATTTTCCCTGCTTAGCTGGACACTCCCCAATCCCAGGAACAGGGTGGCTGCGTAGGGGGTATGTGAGAAGACTGAGAGAACACTGGGATCCCAGGGGAGAGGAAGGAGTCGGGTACCAGTCCCATCTCTACTACTAAGCCCAGGGTGACCCTGGACAGGTCACCTCCCCTCTCATAACTCCCCCTCCCGCTCCAGTTTCTTTGTGAAGCTCAGAGCCTTCCTGCAGCTTCCCACAGCTCAGACAGTCTCCAATTTTGCATATGCCTGGGCCCCAGCACAGCAGTCTGTACACCTGTGTCTAACACATACAGCTTCATGGCTGGTGTATAAGCACACACTTGAGCTGGCTCCTGCATATACTTTTCTAACATACACACCTACAAGAATGAATGCAGCATCTGAAAAGGAATGTCACTCAGCCCAGACCCCCCAGTCAAGCCGTCAGCCCTCCCCAGTCCTGCTGTCTGCCCTTCAGTAAAGTACCAGCACTGAGAAGCTGATTCCGTCTCAGCCAGTCCACCCCAGCACCTGCCCACCACCGCCCCCCACCCCACCCCGCCACTCACTGCGTATAGCCGTCGCCGTAGTCTAGCCAGGAGAGGAAAGGAGAGCTCTAGGCCAGGGAACCGACGAGCTGCCGGCATCTCCACAGAACTGAGCCCCCTGAGCAAGTTACTGGGGCTGTGACCAAGGAAGTGGGCAAACAGGGACCTCAACTCCAGAGTTTTATGCTCTCCAGAAGTTGACCAGAGGCCTGTTCCAAGAGTCCCCCCCAAATCCCACACTTGGGGACAAGAAATAGGACAGAAGAATGGGGTGATCCCCTTTGCTCTGGTGCACACCAGGCTGGGTTTCCAAAGCTGGCTGCAGCCTGGGTCCTCTGTCCTGTTTCTCTGTCTTCTCTCCAATGCAGTGGTCACAGCTCCAACACTACTCCCTGGCTCCCCCACCCGACTGCTCGCCTGCCTGCCCGCCCTCCAGCCCGCCTTCCCTCCCCCCCTCCCAGCTGAGCGGCTCTGACACTGGCTGAAAAAGGACCTTTCTGAATCACTGCCAAGAGGACGGCAGGAATGGGGGGGACTCTTCCTCCCAGCCACCCGCGCTGCCCCCCCCCCCGCCTCCCTGTACACAAGGCCCCCTGTCTCTGGCTTACATGGCTGCCCTCACTCACAGTTGCAGACAAATCCTAGGATTTCGGGGGGGGGGGGTATGTGACTCAAACAGCATGTATGGACGAAGGGCTGTGGGGGCTAGAATATAGCCTGAATTAGGGGCTTAGGGCCCTAACAGTCTTTTCTGGGCCCTGCAGACAGATCCTTCAGGGACCCTCCCCCATCCAAGTTCCAGCCTTGGCTGGGCGTCTCCTGGCTCAGACCCTAATGTGGCCCTGTTACCCTGGTGCCCGACGGAAATAGGAGGCCGGCGGCCTGCCAGAGTGGGGCAGGCCATCCAAGAGCAAGGGTGGGGTGTGTGTGAGGGGGTGAAGATCTCTACCCCCTACCCTGGAATTGCCTTGTCTACTGCCCACAACATGCAGGGTATCTCTTCCCCAGACCAGCAGTCAAAGGTCCAAAAGCCCCTTAAACAAATATGCCCCAAGACCTCTGCTGGATGCCCCAACCAACAATGCAGGATCCCAGGCTGCAGGATGTCTCTTGTATAGCACTCCCCACACAGACAACAGACTCAGCTTAAAGGGACTGGAGACACTCCACCAAGCCCCTATGGGCCCCCCACGTTCCTAGAGCTGACAAATGGTCCCTCTGCCCCTTCTCAAAGGGCACCAGCTGCTCTTACACCCCCCTCGCTATGGCCCCCAGACACACCTGACAGCTGCAGGAAGTTCTCTTCTGCTCCCCAGCTCCCCCCCTCCATGCCTAAGAAGCCCCTGTTTCTTACACACTGCTCTCTTGTCCGTAGTAACCAGCTGGCCACCAGCTCAGGGGACCCCAGCTGGCTGGCAGGGTAGGCAGCTGGAGTTAGGAGAATTTGGGGGAGTCAGCATCTCAGGCTCTCTTTCCAAGGACTCTTCTAGTACTTGACATCCCTAGGGGTGCCTGCAAGGACAGTCATTTCCTATTCTTACAGGCACAGGAGGAGGGGCAGCAATCAGTCCTTCCTACCCATTGCCCTGTAATCTACCACAAAGCTTGTGAAGATGGCCAGATGCAGCCTCCTCTCAGTCCTCAGTGAATAGCCAGTCTGAGGGCCAGGTCAGCTAATGGATAATACAAGGTCAGGCTGAAGTTACATGGACACTGACTTTTCCCTACAAGGCTGACGGACCACACCCTCAGATCCAAGAAGCTTATACAGTCTGCCTTCCATCAGGCACCACCCTGAAGCAGATCCAGGAACCTAGGGTTAAGGGACAACTTAAGCAATGTTATTTCTTCTACTGCAAGAATAAGGTCATTGGATCAGAATGGTCCAATTAAAAACTCTAGCCACCCTAAAAAGGTGAGCCTCAAATCCATCAGAACCCCATGCCTGACCCTTCCCTTGCATGTCTAGCAAGAACAAGCCCTAGTTGGGAGGCTGAGACAGGATTGCAGGTTCATGGCCAGCCTCAGCTACTTAGTGAGGTCCTCCACAACTTAATAAGATACTGTTTCAAAATAAAGAATAAAAAAAAATAGGAATAGGGATGTAGCTTGGAGGTAGAATGCCCCTGAGTTCAATCCCTAGTACTGCAAAAAAAAAAAAAAAAAAAAAAAAAAAATCAAACAAACAAAAAACAAGCACTTGCCCAAAAATTCTGCTTGGGAGGTTGGGAGGAAAAGCAGTGTATATTGGGGGTCAGAGCCAGGTCAGGTCCTGGACCCTTATTCCAGCCCTAGAAAACAGCCCCAACTATTCTGCATCAAAACTCCCCCAAACTCCCCAGCATATTCCCTTTCTCCTGTCAACTACTGCCCTCTGCTGGCTAGAAAAAAAGGTGTTTGATTTCAAGGGGAAAGGAAGCAGCCTCATAAACAGTGACCAAATTTTCTAAAGCATACAAAGATATTTGGCTTGATATGCATGCATACTCAATAGCCCAGTAAATGGTAACGTCCAGGACACATAGACTCAGTTCCCATAAAAAGACTAAACGCAAATCCCATCAGTGCTTTCTAGGCTCCTAGGGAGCATTGCAAAAAAACCCAAAGAACAGCTTGAGTCCCAGGGGACCTATGCACACAGAAGCAGATACCATTATTAGTAACTCACCACCACCACCGGCATGCCCCACCCCCACCCCCAGACACCAATCTTTATACCCAGCCTCCTAGTCCCCAGGATCAGACACCCCTGATTCCTGGGAGGCTGCTACAGAGTTCAGGGCGACTCAGCTCACCAGCAGATGACGGGGCCTGAGCCTCATATACCTGGCTGTCTCCATTACCTGCTGTCCTTCACCCCCAGCCAGGCGCTGGTAAGCAGATTTCTCCCCCATAGAGCCCAAAGTCCCTGCGTTCTACCAGGGAGGGAAGCCAGCGCCCGCCCGAAGCCCCCGCCCCTCCAGTGGCACCGGCAGCGTCACTGCCCTGCGTCAGTGGGGGGGGGGGGGGCTGGGCCTTGAGCATCCTCCAGGAGGACGGAGGCTGCTAAAGCGTCTCAGCCGGGGAATGGCTCCAGTCTACTGCTTCAGGTCCACTTCAGCTCGGTGGTTGCAGCTTCGGCTGGGCTTGCTGCTGTCCCCTCCCCCAATCTTGTCCCCAGCCTCCAATTCGCCTCTCCGCAGGGATGCTCTCCGCAGGGATGCTCTCCGCAGGGATGCTCTCCGCAGCCAGCAAACCCGCAAAGCAAGCTGTGCCAGCCGCGACCCTCTCAGGGCAGAGGTTCCCTCACTGACCACAGAAACAGAATCACAGATCCTCTCAATCCTCGGCCGGCCTCCAGAGCTTCAGTGCCAGCAGCTGGGTCCTCGAGGACCCAAGGCACCCCCACGATAAGGGTGTCCATTTAAGAAACCACAGATTAGCTCCTTCTAGATACCCTGGGGCCTGAAACCTATTCCTCCAGCTGCCCCGGCTTCTACTCCGCTCCTAGAACGCCAAGCGCCCACCTGCCAGACTAGCGCTGCTCCTCTCCAACACGCCCCAGCCCAATCCTCGCTCATCCATGGAAACCACGCCCCCCGCACCTGGGAGGGAGACTATAGCCCTCCCACCTGGCCCGCCCCAGCCAGTGCCTTATCTCAACTGGCCTTGACCTCTCCCTCCCCTCAAGACTGGACCAGCTGCGCGCCTGGGAGTGCAGAAGGGCCTAGTACTGATCTCTGTGACTTCAGAGTGACTGGAGCTCAGACTCTGTTGGAGGTGCTGCTCCAACACGTGCCCACGCAGGGATGCTTTGCCCAGCCGTGGGGTGAGGCTAGGGCCAGCCAGCGCAGGAAGTTCCACTGCAGAGGCCCCTCCTCTCCCTACAGCCCCCAGGGTCCCAAGGTGCTACGCACACAGATACTCATTCTAAAGGCATCTAAAGCATCCACTGACTCCCTCCTACCAGGTATTTACAGCCCTTCCCTGGATTGGGGCAGAGGAAGGAGAGATGCTGAGACACCCCCTCTCCATTCAGCTTCAAGGCTGAGAAAAAATCCCATTAAGGCACTAGGCGAATTCCCATCAGGCTCATTCCTCACACAGCCCCTTCCCCACCATAAAGCACTCTCCGGGAGGGGGAGGACTACCAGACAGGGGGTTCAGGACACCAGGTTCTATTCTATGCTGAAGCTCCTTGGCATCTTACCACAGCAATGGCAGAAACTAGTCTTGGGAGCAGCTGCATGAACCCCAACTCAACAAGGCTGTGTATACAGCATGGCTAAAAATGCCAGGCTCACCCCCTTCTTGCTGTGGTTGGATGAAGGATCCAATCCAAACCATTCTTCCTCTTTCCTGCTTTCTCCCTGCCTCATCCCACCAGAAATCCCTCTCCCAACACCATCCTGTTGTAGCACCCACAGGAGCCAACTGCTGGGAGTTGGGGAATATACCCCACATGTATACACACACACACACACACACACACACACTGGTCTTTACTTGCCCCTTTCTCTCTCTACAGCAAGGAGCTAAGTAAAGGGAGCCAGGAGTGGCTGGGGACAGCCTACCTCTGCTGTCCACTACCCTCTCCAGAGCCTCTCCAACAGCATCAGTGCAGTGACAAATCCACACTGAGGAGCAGACATGACGTGCGATTTCCGGCCAAGAGGATTTTACCAAAACAATCTACCGTAGTTTTAGGAATATATGCCAACCCAACTTCCAAGCTGGCTCCCTCCTACCTCTGCCTCCCTGGTCTCCAAGCCCAAGAGGAATAACAACATACTGGGGAAGAGAGGAGGGCTTACAGCTCCTCCCCACACCAGAGGATTATCCTGCCTCCCATGTCAACCCCACCAAATCGGGTCAGCCTCAACTCACCTCTCTTTATGCAGGGCCCCAACTTCTGGATCAAGGCCAGGCTGGTTTCCCTCGGGACCTCATCCCAGAGGAAACTGTACTAGGCAACCTTTGGGTCAGCCTGGTCTGACATCACACTTGTCTAAGGAGGAGGCTGGCCAGGGGCCAAGTGATTCAGACACACACCATGGCTGTCCACACCCTCTTCATCACTAGGACACAGGGCCCACTCTGTCCCAGGGGAGCTTGGCAGCTGAGATGCCGAGGGCAGGCAAGGCCGAGCTGTTTGCTGGCAGTGCTGGGCTCACAGGCTGAGTCCATCCCTGAAGCCTCTTCACCTTGCTTCTTAACTGTTGGTATTTCCTAAGACTTTTGACCTCACCCTTCCTTCTCTTCCTGAAGGATATTCCACTTCCTGGGGGTCACCCTTCTCCTCCCAGGGCCCCTATTGCCACCCTGTGCTTTCTGTCTCCATTCCAGAACTCCTGCAGCTCTCTACTCATCTTTCCAGACATTTACAGGGTAGCTCCCATCAGGAAGCTGCACAGGTACCACCACCTGCAGTGCAAACTGAGCTCATCATGACCCCTTCAACTCTGCTAATCCTGCTCCTGTATCCCTACTGAAAGCATCACAAGCCAATTCAGGGGAGAAACCACACTCCCTACTCCCAACTGTGACTCCTCCTCCTTCCTCACTTTCTAGCTGGGCAACACCTGGGCAATCACTTAACCTGTAAGCCTCAATTTCCTCATCTGTAAAGTGTAGATAAACAGAACCTCCTTCACAGAGCTACTATGAAGAGTCAAAGAGATAATGACTAGCATACTCAGCACAGCACTGAGCACATGGTTGCTTGCTGTTATTGTCATCTGAGGCCCCTCCTTGCTTACATATCAGTAACTCCTGGCTGAGCCAAACTCCCTGTGGTCACACAAGGTCCTCAAGATCCTCCTTGCCTATTTCCCCACCTCCACCTCTCATCATTCATTTTGAAGGTCTCTACGCCCCAGCCAAGTCAAATGCTTGCCCTTCCCTAGACACAACCTGTAATTTTAATGTCTCTGAGCTATTTTTTGTCTGTGACACTCCTCTCTGTCTACAAGATGAACTCCTGTACACTGTTCAAGACCCCAATCAAATGTCATCTCTTCTGTAAATTCCCATTTCCTGTCCCCAAATGGTTATTTGTACCATGTTCCTATGTTGTTTTGTTAAAGGAATGATTATAAACAAGGGTAGTATAGGCACATAATGATACATGTGGAAAATGGTCAAAAGTACTTTTAAAATTAAATTATCTACCATGTTCCAATTCTTAAAGGTCACTATTCATGTAACCTTTTGTATTAGTATATAATTCTATTGAGGGAGCCCTTTGTACATACCTCTATAGTGGGTTGTGTACTGTA
>PVLC010025132.1:0-23905 GCA_004027655.1 Graphiurus murinus
CAAATCTAAGTAATAGACAATAGCATGTGGGATACCATTGTGTGATAAAATGCATTCAGTAATTTTATGGATGGTTATTATAAGAAGCATATTAGGCAGGGTAAGTCCAAGCTAATAATAGCTGTTATAGAAAAATTTAAGTTCCTTTCATGGCTAAATATGTCATATGTGATCAAGCTGAGACAAAATCTCTTGCTGACACCCCAGTTGTTAGAGTTGATTAGTTGGTGCTATTGACAAATGGGTATTCAACAATGGCAATAACCTGTTGAGGCTTAATGAGAGGAAATTCTTGCTACTGAATCTATGCCTCGTCTTTACTATTTCGACTATCATCACTTCAAACCTTCTCTTTCCATCTCCTATTGTGAAATATCCCACATCTAGTGTCAAGTTTTGTATTAGTTGGCATTCTTAGTACAAGCATTGAAAGCTGCCTTTAGTTTCTGATTCAAAGTCAGATGCCTATTAGTCAAATCGCTAGAGTCTTTGTCAATTATCCACTCTTAGGCTTCATGAGAGACTGAGAAAATGTCTAGTATTTTGAGCTTTGATAATGGGAAACAGACTTCATTAGTCAGGGAATCCCCAAAACATAGGAAGGGATTCTCCAAAGCTTATAAACCAAATGAAGTGACAAATTTCTACAATTATATTTTGTTGGCTGCTGCTGATGTGGCTATTACTTTAGTGAAGATGCATGGATGTAGTATGTAATGAAGAATAGGACTGTGTTTTCTAAGGGCACTATCATCATTCCACAAGTTCTTATTGTATGCCTGGCCTTGCAAAGCAGTTAAGAGAGATTAAGACTAAACATGCCCACAGTTCTTGAGAAGTTTACAGTCTACTAGAAGAGAATCACACAATTAATCAGTTATTTTTGCAATAACAATTCTGAAAGATAAATACAAGATACTATGATTGCGAATAATGGACAAAGCTGGATGTCAGGTCAAGGTCATTGGGGAATCATATTTACAATAAATCCTGCAAAAATAAAACTAAAGCATCATCATCAGAAAGAAGAGAAGGTATGATTACACTGAAGTCACATAATCCCTAACTATTGTCCTTTACCAGTCAAAATTTTGCCTATTTCTTCATGCTAATTTTATTGAAGATATGCAAAGTTAATTGTAGATTATTTGAGCTTAATTTAAATATTCATACTGGACTTAATTTAACTACAGTTATGTAAAACAAAAAATAAAAGGCATTTCAGGTAGAAAGGTGTCTTCCATACAGAGGAGCAATATTATTCCCTTGTCCTGGCATTTCTATGAAAATGGGCAGCTACAACTTCCTGGACTGAGACTCTGTCATCTGATGTGGTGTCAGTACTCTCCTCCATGGGAGCCTAATGTACCATCCAAGGCAATGCTTTGCTGCAAATAGAAGTTAAAATTGTGCTGATATTTTACTCCCTCTGCACTTTCCATTTTGGCAGCTTGGCTTTCTGGCTGGTTACTTTTAATCATTTTAAGTGCTTGAACTAAGAACTCATTTAACACTTTCCATTAATAAAGAAAAATGTAGTCCAGGAATATCTAACTTAGAATCTTGAAGGTCATATAATTTAACCTCTCTCCAATTCAGGGAACTCTGCATCACTTCTCTGGCAGGTGGTTATTCAGTATCTGCTTAAAACCTTCCAGTGACAGAGAGTTCTCTAACCTTAGAAGCCAAAAGAAAAGGTTCCGTATGTGCTTAGCTCACAAAATCGGTTCTAAGATTTGGGATTTGGACATTATACATCTCTATCAGTTACCCTAGGTATAGTTGTAAGTGGCAGACACCCAGGTAAACAGTGTCCTAAAAACCCAATTTTACTTTCCTCTATCTAAAACAACTGAAAGTTTGGCCAGTAAGGAGATTCCACAAAATCAAGAACTTAAGGATATAGGCCTCTTCCAGGTCCAAAATGCTTAGTAGGCATACACTTTTATCTTCATGAACCAAGAAGGCTGTTCTAACTACAGCTACTGGGTCTAATTTCCAACCATTTGAAGGGTGAAGGATCTATCTTTTAAGGAAATTTTCAGAAAGCTGAGACACCACAGTTTCATAAACGTGTCACTGGCCAGAATATAAACACATGAATGCCTGATGGAAAGGATGTCAATAAATGCAGGTTTTTTTAATTTTAATTTTATTTAATTAAATTGACAGATAAGTTATATGTATTTGTCAGGTCAAGTAGGGTGTTTTGAAATATACATACATTATGGAACGGTTCAACCTAGGAAATTAACAAATACATTACCTCACATAGTGGCCCAGTCTGTGGATAGCAGTCAACCTATTTCCCTAGTCACCCTTGCCAATGCTCAATGGGCTCTTAAACAAAGTGGCCATGGTGGCATGGATGGAGATTATGCATAGGCTCAACAACATGGACTTCTACTTGTCATGTCTGACCCAGCTACTGCCACAGCTAAGTGACCATTTTGCCAGCAGTAGAGATTGATACTAAATCCCCAATGTGATTTCATTCCCCAAGGTGACCAGGCAGCAATCTGGTAGCAGGCTGATTACACTGGATCCCTTCCATCATGTAAGAGGCAGCACTTCGTCCTATGGGAATAGACACTCTAAATATAGATTTGCTTTCTCCACATATAATACCTCTACAGCTGGACGTAGTGGTGCATGCTTGTTATCTCAGTACTTCGGAGGTTGAAACTAAAGGGTCAAGTTTCGTGCCTAGCCTCAGCTACTTAGTGAGGCTCTCCACAACTTACTGAGACTCTGTTTCAAAATAAAAGAGTAAAAAATAGGACTGGGCGGGTGGGTAGCTTGGAAGTAGAATGCCCCTGGGTTCAATCCCCAGTACCGCAAAAAATAAAAATTTAAATAATAATAATAATAATAATAATAATAATAATACCTCTACAAAAACTACCATCCTCAGACTTACAGAATGCCTTTTTCCATAGTCACATTGACTGTGGATTTGTCAAAATGACTTTTATTGTGTTGAGATACAGATACCTAATCTGTTGATTTCATTTTTAATCATGCAGGGATGTTATAAGAAATGCAGTCTTTAATCTAGGTATCTATATGCTCAACTAACAGTTGAGGGGTTTATTACCAAGGAAGGAGAAGAGAAAGAGATTTAAAGTAGATTTAGGATTGACAAACTTTTCCTGTGAAGGATCAAATAATAAATATCGTAAGCTACGCAGTTTTGATCACCTATATTACTGTTATAGTATGAAAACATTCCCAATACACCAGTGAATAAATGTGGCTGTGTTCCAATAAAACTTTATTTATAAAAACAATCTGTGTTTCTGATTTAGTCCTTTTGCTGATTGACCCCTAGAATGGATGAATAGCAAGCTATGCCACATTTATTAAGGCATATAAAAGTAATATTTAGATTATTGATAATGTAGTCAATTAAATCCTAAATTCCATTTTATATGAAATGCTATTCAATTAGTGGTTACACTAAAAAAAAAAAAAAAAAAAAAACCTAAGTATACCTCCTAACATTTGTCTTTGATGCGTTTCATCTTTTCTGACATTGGTAAATGTTAAGCTGCCTGCAACATCATCTTTCAGTTTGCTGATGAAAATGTTAAACAGAATAGTGATATGCATGTTTCAGAGCTCTCTTTCACAGTTAAACAAATAAATATTTATTGAATAAGTCTTACATACCAAGCACTGAGTTAATCATTAAAGCTGTAAAAACATCCAGAATGAAGCACTTGCCCTTTATAACTATGCAATGCAGTTCAGTGGTTAACATTTGGAAGTAAATCGGCACTGTCCAGGAAGCTTGTTTCAAGTGTAAATTCCTGTATAATACCTGGAGTAAGTCCAACTCATCTGGTTTATAATGAGAGAAAAGCAAAAGCATCTTTATTTGTTATAGAACAAACACTTTTGTGACTTCTGATAGAGTCCATGATTCGGAACTTCATATTGAGTAGGACTGTCCTTCAGAACGATTTCTGTATCTTGCCCATGATGGTATCATGATAAACACCAAATGGCTAACATCAAGGTATACTCTTTGCATGTACTGGCCTCTGATTTCCTAGATTATGTTCTTAGGTTATTAATGTGAAGGTAATGGCTTTCACATAATCTTTCTTAAGTAATCACACATAATAGATGTTAACAGTTAATATTGCTTAATCTATAGCTCAGCATAGTGCTAAATACTTCACACATCGTGCCTTATATGTATCCCACACTATTATTAACCATAGGTTACAGTTGAATAAACTGAAGTGTATAGACATAGGTGATTGCCCAGTATCACAATTTTTACAAGTGGAAGAGCAAGACTATAAACTCAAAATCATCGAATTTCAGAGTACCTGTTTAAAGGAATTCTTCTCTACCCTATCTAAAAATCAACTTTTTGACATTTTTGTCTGAGTTTTAGGATTTATATAAGGTTATTGACTTATGTGATCTAAATTATATCCTTTCTTCTTCAAAGAGGCATCTAAGCTAGGAAAAAATAATACATACTTATATGATTTAATTTATAGAAATTTAAATAAACAACATCCACAGAAGAGAGAACTATGCAGTATTTGTCTTTCTGCATTTGATTTACTTCACTTGATATAACTTCATTCAGTTTTAATCATTTTGCTGTACATTATAGACTTTCATTATTTTTGATGGCTGAGTAACATTCTACTGTGTATATATACCACATTTTTTTATCCATTCATCCATGGATGGGTATCTAGGTTGATTCTATATTTCAGCTATTGTGAACAATGCTGTGACTAACATGGATATTAAAGTTGGTTGAATATGTAATTGATTAATAGAGCCTAGGAAGGGTGGAAACAGAAAGGATTGAGGGATGTTGGATAACAGACACTCAGAGACAATTAGAATAAATTCTAGTGTTATACAGCATAATGGAATGATCAAAATTCATAATAACCTACTATATATTTCTTAATAACTAGAAAAAAGTAACTCAGAGGCTCTAAACATAAATTAATGATAAAGAAATGGAAACATTATTCTGATTTGGACATTATACATCTTATACATGTATAGAATTATGACAATGCCCTATAAATTTGTACAACTCAAATAATAGTAAGAGTAAAAACAAGCAAACTGAATTGGAGCTGATTCATGTCATGTTAATGGTTATTGTTGGAAGGTGGTAGTGCCTGGAAGGGGAATTTTAATTAAAGGGACATGAACAGGGCTTCTAATATGCCAAAAATATTGTATCTATGATCTAGCTGCTGTTACATGGATGTGTTTAGTTTGAAAAATTAATGAGCTCCATATTTATTTTTATGCTTATTATACTTAAACAGAAAAATTACAGCTTGTACATCTCCATTATGAAAGTATCAAGACAGCTGTTACTAAGGGATATTTAAAACCATTCATGAACCAAAAGCTTTGTGAAACATTATTCCTTTGATTCTCAGCCACGGATACTCATGAAAATCACACTGAAATATTATTATCAGAGGTCTACCCCAGAGATTCTGGTATCAAGTGGAACCTGAGCAGGTTATTCTCATGGACAGTCAAGATTGAGAAACATGGTTCTGTTCTGTAGATGCTCTTTTAACTTCCTACAGCTCTGGGCAGACCTGAAGATAGAAAACCTTTGAGCAGCACAAGCTCTGATCCTCGGAAATGGTGCAGAAGCATGGGGAAAGGAGGAAGCTGCATGGAAATCAGGAAAGGAAGAAATTAGTTTGTTGAGTAGATTATCAAAGATTATCAGTGGTCACTAGGAAAAAAAATATAGGCACCTGAGGCTTTGCCCTGCTTACATAAACAAAACTGAAGTACCTTTTTCTATTTCATCTAGGATTAGCAAATAAAATCCTAAACTCTTTGTTTCTTTGCCCCAGGCTCACGCCAGTGCATTATTATTTCAAACATTGTGTGGGGAGCAATTTCTGCAGCCTTTCCTTTATTTGCTTATTCAAATATTTTGTTGAGTGTTCCTATATGTTAGATTCTCTTCTTTGCTTTTGATTGGATACTACAATCAACCCAACAAGTCACTCCTTATTGTCATAGAGGTTATGCTTCAACTAAGGAGAGAAAAATAAACATGATAAATTTGAATTCATTCCATTCCCAGTATGTAAGTACTTTAGCAGAAGTGCATTTAATCCTTAAAGTCCTGAAAGAGAGATAATGATCATCAGTTTTACCAATAAGGAAAGTGAGGAACACAGACCCTAATCTGGTTGAGTCCAGCTCCCACTCTTTCCCAACACAGTTCCTGGCCATCCAGAGTAACAATTAGTGCAGCTTCGCAGAGGGAGGGAGGACACTGTTAACAGAGGCCAGCAAAATGAGCACTTCCTAGATGCTAGTCACTCTGCTGTGCGCTGAAAGGCATAAGACTGAGTAAACAACCATTCATTTCTGCCTTCTTAGAATATATAATGTAGTTTAGAAGATAAGATTCAGTTTCTCTCATACATGAAAACTAGCCCTTATCAGAATGTGAAAGCTAAGTGCTAAATAAGATCAGATAATAAAGAGCATAAAATGTCAGAAAGGGAAGCAGTCTGTCCTTGCTACATAATGCAATTTTATTTAAAAGCAAATTTCGTAATGTCCCTTATGTCTGTAAAATCATTCAGCCATTTTCATTCTCTTCTAGGGTGGTGATAAAACTCCTCTGTGTAGATCAGGAAACCCTTGATGATCCCATCTGTGTATTTCACCCCATTCCTCTATCCACCCACCCCCACCCACTCCACTTTACCTTTCCCATGCAGCCACCTCTGATGTCATAAACCCCCAATCTTCCTAATCAGGGTATACAGAATCTTGAGTATGCTTTTCTCATAGTTCTCATAACACTGAATTTTGTTTTTCTTATTACTACTTTGCAATCCCCTTTCCTGGGTATTTTGTATACTCAAATTCCTTTTAGTAGACACAGTGGACTAACCACTCAGTTCCCATTGATCCAGTCTTCCTTGCCAACACTAACTAGCTTTTTCTAAGTATCTAGCTTTCAGAGAAAGTGACTCCATTCTCAATTTAGGAGTCAATCCTAGAAAAGTGTATTGCTTTATCACTAGTAATTGTTTTAGAGAGGTAATGGTGACATAATCCTAGTTAAAGAGATATAAAAGGATGTCAACCCAGATGGTAAGAAACTTCTAAAAAGATTTCCTTACTTTTAAAAGGTGACACAAAGGAATAGACTTTTTTTCTTTGGACATTAAGTTTGAGAATGCTGCAGGAAAATATGGCAGAAGAAATATGTTGAAAACCAAAAATTTTATGTTTTCATTAGGTAGAAAAATTGACAAACTCTAGGGCTACCTTACTTTGGGGTTTCGTATCTACAGCTAGAACTACACAAAATTAGCTTTCTTTTGTTTTGTATTATCTTCTATATGAACAAGCTGAGAGTTCAAAATGGCTGGTTCTTAAGGGGAAAAGAGGCTTGAGGAAGGAAACAGACCAAATAATACTATGTTCATATATGAAAGTATCACTAATAACCCTACCAGCATGTACAGGAGGGAGGAAAAGGGTGAAGAGGGACCCACACAAGAGATGTTGTATACATATATGAATGTATCACTTTGAATCTCTCAATACTATATAGTCATATTGCACTAATAAACTTATTTTAAAAAGGCTGATTCTCCACCATCATGAGGCCAGTGTTTTTTAAACACTGGTTTGTGAATATCCAGAGATTTAAAAATATTTAGGCAAATGTTAAAGTCGGAAATGAGAATGGAAAACATATTTATAGTTTGAATGGAATAACTGGATAAACTCTGAAATAAGAATATACAGCAGTTAGCAAAGCTAAAATAAAATGAGGTTGCTGATGGCTTCATTAGTCAACCTTTCTTTTAATTCAAATTAATACTGGTGCCATCATGATAATTTTTACAATTCTATACTATTTTTATTCTTAATTATATAGTACTTAATTTATACCCAGATGATCAATAGGATAGATAAGAGAGAAATGAGAAAGTCTACGTTGATGAGAAATATAAAAATAATAAGTATAAACTGGCCTCTATCTGATCTTCACAAGATCCAGTTCCATAAGCTACATTTATCTGCTCAAAATATTACTCAGCAGCAGAGAAAGATGCCTCCAGTACTTTGAAAATTAAAGCTAAACCGATAATATCTAGTGATGATTATATCTAATTTGGTTTTTCATTTATAGAGAATAAAAACTCTCTATACCCACAATCTGTTACTTAAAGAGAACTTAAAATTGCAGTTTCAAACTTTCCTTTTTATCTCATCATTTTAAAAAATGAAAGTTATAGAAGTGAGCTCATTAGTTTAAGTACTAAATGTAGAACGCTAAACAAGATAGTGAAAAGTTTTGTACACTTTTATGCTGTAAATTTTTATCACCACTAAAACTGATGTATAGAGGATTAATTTAATATTTTTAAATTTATATATCACACAATACTATGATTTAAACTACTGTAGAGACTTTATTTCCATTTCACCCATTTTTCTATTAATGTCCTTTTTCTGTTTCAGGATTCAAGCCAGGATACCACACTGAATTTAGTTGTCATGTCTCCTCCTTGATCTCTAATCTCTGATAGTTCATCAGTTTTTTCTTTTCTATTCATGACCTTGACACTTTTATAGAATGGCCTTCAGTTTGGGCTTGCCTAATGTTTTTTCATGACTAAATTAAGGTTAAGAAGTATTGGAAAGGATAACAAAGAGGTGATGTGCCCTTCTCAGAGGGTAGAAAATGTCAATATATATTACTGGTAATATAATATTAACTTTAATCACTAAAATGCTAGTTCCAAGGTTTATTTACTATAAAGCTACTGTTTTTCTATTTAAAATTAATAAATTTGTAGGAATGGTTCATAGCTAACAAATATTTTGAGAGAGATATGTGTATCCTATTTCTGTATAAATTTTCACTAACTTCAGCAGTAATTGGGGGATCTTGCAGTAATTATTATTGTAGTATCCCTTCTCCCCATTTATTTATTCAGTTCTCTATTTCAGTATATTCTGATACAAACTTATGGGGCATTATCCCTGGAAAGAAACTTCATCTTCCATGGGCTGCCTCTTACAGATGCCTTCACAGCCCCCAAATCTAACCCCTACTTCTTTGGCTAGGGGACACTCTAATCTCTACTTGGAATCCATTTCTCTACTGCAAAGTTCTAGTAAGCATCCTAGTCAGAAATATGATATATTATAAAGTCATGCCTTATAGACTTTTCCATATCTCAGGGATGGTAGGGCTGCTCTGAACAATGCCTGAAAACAGTATTCCTATATATTGCTCCAGTTTTATAATTACTTACATAGGAGGGTAAGAACAATATCAGTTTCTTCCAGTTTCTGGAAATAGACATTCTCTACCATGTTATTTTGAGCATCCACTATGCATAAACACTATGCTACTCATTATGGGCTACAAAGAAATAAAAAGCAAGTTCTCATTCAACTGAAATAAATGAGAAATACATATATAAATACATATATAAATGTAATTAAAAACAAGGCACATTGACTTTCCTTCAGTTCTTGGTATGCCCAAGACCTCCCCCTTCTGCTCTCCAGACTTTGCAAAGTCAATTCTCTTTGCCTTGAAAATTCTTCTCTCTACTTGTGGCTCAAATGACTTGTCTGTTTTTCAGATCTCAACTAAAATGTCACTTCCTCAGAAAACTTTCCTCTTGCCTTCCTAAATTACTTTATTTAAGAATATTCCTTTCTCACAGTGTACCATAGGTTTCCAATACAATTCCTCACAGTTTCTATGTATTTCTGTGATTATATACATTTAATAAGCTCAAGTCTAGCTCTAGGTTCTTCACTGCCATCTCTAGACCTCCTGTTACAGTATTGAAAAAGTAATCTAAAAAATATATGTGTGTGTGTGTGTGTGTATTGAATAAAGAATTTGATCAGTATCCCAATCTTCATAGAAAATACATAAGGTACTTCATACTGAGTTGATCAAAAAAAAAGTCTTTGGAGATGAAATTTTCAGTGGCAGAGATGGAAAGAAGGGGCTTTCTAGGCAGAAAATTTGTCACACTTCAGGAGATGGAAACTAGACCTATTTCATTGGAGAAGATAATTTATTAGGATCATAAACAAAAATAAGTCTTATAAAACTAATTGAATTTAGACTTTTTTGGTGGTACCGGGGACTGAACCCAGGGTTCTACCTCTGAGCTACATCCCCAGCCCTATCTTATTTATTATTTTTGAAAGAGAGTCTCACTAAATTGCGGTGGGACTCACAAAGTTGCTGAGGTTGGCAGCGAAAGTGTGATCCTCCTGTCTCAGCCTCCCACCTACTAGGATTACAGGTGTTCACCACTATGCCAGACTGAGTTTGGACTCTTTCTTTAACAATATTACCAATTGGTACATGAAATATTTACCCTAAAGAAATAATTTATATTAAAAGATAAGTATTAAATAAAAGCTCCCACCAATAACTTAATAAGAAATAATTGACACTAATAAACTTTAGTGCCCATCATTACCATTTAGTTTCATTGAGAAGGATGCCCAGAAATGTGCCTTATAAAAGCCTCCATGTGAGAAAGAAGAAAGAGCACACCTTTCTGCTAATGGTTCTTAGCTATATTTTTTACATAGCTCCCAGGACATCTGAAATAATATAGAGCAAAGGTGTTTAGGAGAGTGGGCTCTAACAGTTCTTAGAAACCCTCTGTGGCTCACTATTCATGCCTGAAGGGGAACATTTTAGAACTACTCATGAGGGTTCCATGTGAATGGAGAGGCACAGAAGTAGGTGAAGAAGAAACCAGGTACCACACTCACCTGAGACTCAGGCTTTGCAGGCCCCAATTACTGTCCCCATCTCTGGCTGAGCACAGAAATATACATGAGTAGTCTACCCACTACCCCATGCTGTTAATTCTCAGAATGGTTACAATGGAGACTTTCATCAAAGCAGTTTTTGCCACCTCCGGGAACCAATCGTTCTCTTCCTAATGCCCTAGTACTGGTAATGATACCCACTCAGCCACAAGGGACCATCACCAAGCCCATTAATAGCATCCTCCCCTGTCTACTTAACAGAATGCACAAAATTCCCTCAACATTATCTTGTCAAGGTAAGTTTCAACCTATAATTTTAAAAGCTGAGTGACATCATGTTTAATTTATATGGATAATATGAGGAACTTTTCACACAAGCTGATCAGTAACTTACCACATTACTCATCTTTTCTAGGTAATGGTACCTAGAAAACTTAGAAAAGAGGAGGGGAGACCATGAAGAAGCTCACCAAGTTTGTGGCCTTAGCTGAACTAGCCACAAACTGATCCTCAGTTTGGAAAGGTCCCATTGTCTCCATTCCCAAAGCTGAGCTGACTTAGAAAGACTGGTTGTTTTTCCCAACAATTAAATGATACTCATCTTTCTCATTACAACTTATAATCACTTCATTGGGAAACCCTTGCTCAGCTTCCAAAACCATTTCAGTTTCTTTCCTATCTATGCCTTTTTTCCCCCACTTTAATAGCATCATGGCAACAAGACAGTGATAGAGTGTCATGGGTTAAGCAGGTGTCCTCTTTGGGATCCTGGCTGCTGCATTGAACTTCAGCTCTACTCTTTACAAGCATACGACTAGGGCAAAGTTTTGACCTCTGTGTCTCTACTGCTTCCATTTAAAATAGAGATAATAATGCAATCTATCCCAAGTGATTGTTCTTCAGAATATGAGATAATTTTATATAAACATATGTAAAGCACTTAAACAATGCCAACAGTGACTATTATTATCACAATTTTAAGTACACATTTGTTTTTACTGGGATTACTCATTAAATATTAAAAAGTGTGTGTGACAGTGGAGATTAATCTCTTATTTTTTTTTTATTTTGAAACAGGGTAAAAAAATAAACATCCAGTTCTCTAACCGAGCCAAAAACAAGAAAGAAAGGAAGAAATAAAACAAGGTCTTACTAAGTTACTCCACACCGGCCTCAAATCTGTGATCCTCCTGTCTCAGCCTACCAAGTACTGGGATTATAGGTGTGTGCTACCATACCTGCTTCAAAAATTTTATTCAATGCCTTAATATATGCCAAGTATCCCATGAGATATATCAGTAAACAAAACCACTGCCTTTAATGAAATGAGACTAGTCAGGGGGAAAGAAAATAAATAATAAAAATAATAAACAAGAAAATTAAATAGCATGTTAGATTTTTTAAAAGGAAGAAAGACTACAGCAGAGTAAGAAGTGTGAGTGGATTGTGATTTTAAATCAGTATGGTTAGGGAAGTCCTCACTGAGAAGGCAACATGAAACCAAAGACTTGGAACATATTTCTGGGTGAAGACACTTTTGGTAATGGAGAATAGCCACTGCAAAGGCCCTGAAGTATGGAGGAAGCCACTGTGGCTGGAGTAGAGTGAGCAAGGACACAAGGTTAGATGAGGGGTCCAGGGTGGGACTCCAGCATTTGCTCTCAGTGAAATGGATCCACTGCAGGATTCCTAAGAGAAGTGATTTGATATGACTTGCATTCAAACACCAATACTTTCATTGGTCTATTGAGAGTAGAGCATGTGGAAGGGAAGGAAGACTGCAAACAGGAGGTTCTAGCAGGAAACTATTGCTAAACCCATGTGAGAGACAAGAAGGGCTCTGACCAGTGTGGCTGCAAGGGAGAGGTTGCCCTGGAATCACATTCTGAATACAGCTTCAAAACAGAGATAACAGATTTCCTGAAGAAATGTTGAGAAGTAGCATAGAAAAAGAGATTTCACCCTAGGGAAAATCAGCAATGACCATGTGTGTTGTTTGCTGTTATATCTCTGGCAGGTAGAAAACGCCTGGCACATAGTTGTCTCAAAAATATTTGTTCAATGAAAGAAGGAAAGCAATATTCCAAGAAGTTGAAGTTTAAACTAGACTATTTTTAATCAGAAATATTTTTTTTCTTAACTAGAGCAGTACTTTAGAATCTTGGAAGTCTATTAGTAATCAGTAGGTTGATTGGTACAGATGAAATCAGAGAATCATAAATAATATTTTTACCAGGCAAAGAAAATCATATGAGCCACCAAATCACTGTTGTTTTTCCTTCAATAGTGTCTTATACACATGAAATACACATGGGCATACTCTTTACTATGTAGTACCATAGACTTGGCTATTTGTTAGTCTTATTCTTGGAGCTCTTCCATTTATATTTTTGTTTGCACATGCCTAAATATATTAATTTTAGATTTTTTATAGTAAGTGACTGGAAAGAGCAGCATGTTAGACTAGAAATTTATATCTTAAGAGGTGGTATACTCATTTTAAAATTGTGTTGTCCCTTTTTAATCCACATTCTGTATTAGGGAGATTTAGGAAATGTTTCTGTCAGGTACAAATGATCTCATGCCTCTCCCACAGCTTATAACTATGCCACATCTATCTTTTGCAAGTGTAAAGTGGTATCAGTTTCTTCACTTTTTTCATAAGGAGGTATGTTATCTTCTTAATAGTGAGTACAAAATGTGCCAGAGCTGACTTTTTCCCCAGTAACAGAATTGACTTCCCTTCCCTTCTGCACAATGGTGGAGTCCTCCTTATGACCTGAGCAGACTATGCAATTCAAATCTGAAAATAGAGGAAGGGACCTCAGGTTGAATCAGTAAATTTGATCTCCTCAGTATTAAGAGCTGAGTATTCCCACATAGCTGATTTAGGTATTTTTAAGTTAGTTAACATATGCCATGAATTTCACATGCACTAATATATTATAAACATCCCGTATGCCCCATAGAACATTTCCAGGAATTATTTAAAATGAAATCACTTTATTGTGTCAAAATTTCATAAAAGTGACAAGTTCTACTTGTACAATTAAGATAGTCAACTGAGGACAAGTTTTCTTTAAACTATCGACCAATTCGAAACCATTTCAACAAATTTGAAACATAATGGCAGCTATATTACACTGTGGTGTCTGGTATATTTTAAGAGATTACTTCCTTGGGAATATAAACATGCTCAGGAATTTCACAGAATTGTTACAATTTCCAAAAGCATTGAATAGCCTGTGTCTGAAATGACTTATCTCCTATGTACAGAGTTTTTCATTTTTTTCCAAATAAAATTCTCCAGATTGAAATATAACAAAGTAACACAACTATGCACATAAGTATTCAAATTTTCCTTAGAAAAAAGAAATGTCATTCATGAAATTAGATTGATTAGGAATGGAAATACCTAACAGGTATTAGGTCACTTTAGGGGCTATCTATAAATAGCTACCTATTAAGTGTTTATTTAACTTCCTAAATTAAATATCAAAAGGGAATGCAATGGAAAATCACACACACACAAAAACTATCATTGATGGCATAAGAGGGATATTGTGAAATACTAAAAAAAAAAAAAACAACCCTTGATTAAATGCAGCATTGCCATGCATCAAAAGCATCATTAGCCCTTAGGCTTCAGGATTTTTAATAAGGAATCAAAGACCAAATGAGAATGATTTCGAATCTATTATTCAGGAGGCAAGAAATTGGAATGATAATCATATCAAATGAACCAAAAATAAGGGATTAAGAAAGGGTATTTAAAAGTGAGTAAGAATAAAATATACAAATTTAAGCTAGAGCAAGCTAATACCTCATTACAATGACTTGACATTTAAGACAGGCACATAATTCCAAATCTCACACTGTAAAAATCACTACTAGATGCCATCCATGGTAACATAGGAATACTTTAAAAATGATTACTTAACTATTATAATATTTAAAATTGAAAAATTTTCCTATAAACAGAAATTGTGCAAAGTGATTCAGTACTGGACAAGTGAATATCTAATACTTTTTAAACTACAAGTTCTGAGTGGCAACATCTATCCACCTACCAACCTGCTGGCCTACCATCCTCTATCTGTTTATCTGTTTATCCAAACAACTTCTGTGCTGTTTTGTTTTCTCCTACATTCAAAAGAACTGCCCCCCCCAAAAAAAACCCCTCTAGAATCTCCTAATATATCTAAGAACAGATGCACTTGCAGCAACCCTCTGTGGATCTTTGATGTGTGGGACTTTAATGCTTTGTTTCCTTGCAGTACACAGGAAGTAAATCACACATTTCAAGTACTGGACATTAATAATATCCCCATCCTCAAAGGAGGATCCTACTCCTAATGGAAAGATTATTCTCCAAACCTCATCAGCAGCGCCTGCCTCAAGGTGACTCACTCTCCCACCTGAACCCGCAGCAATTTCTTCCTCCACTGCTCTTGCCAGACATTAGCTGTTGCCATCCTCCGCAAAAGGACATTAATAGTCCTGAAGGCAGTATGCTGTTTTTGTTCTTGCCTCTTTGTCCCCTCCCTTGGAGCTCATTAACTTATATCTGCCCTCTAGGAGTAGAACTAGTAATCATCTAAGGTGATGTAGAAAGATCTTACAACTTGCAACAGATCAAGAATAGAAGAAAGAGATTTTATTGTAAGTAGATTATTAAAATTAAGATAACTTCTCATTCACAAACCAGAGATCAGCTAATCCAAAGTCCTAAGTGTTGGTGATTGTCAATGTCATTGATTAATGTATTTGAATTTATTCTGGATTCAAAGCACAGTTATAAACACTTTTTTACCTCTTGAAATGTGCATTCTACTGACAGAAAATGTACATGATTTAACAGAGATGACAAAATATATGGAGATAACACAAAACAGCTTGCCCCCTGGATGGTTCAACATGATGTCCTTTAGCACTTGAGGAAGAGAAAACTTTTCTTTGTTTCCTGTAGAGAATACTAGCGAAAATCAAGTGCAGAACACATTGAGGCAAATAAATACTTATCTGGAATTGGAGATTCTATTCTTCAGGTAAACCAGACTCTTAAGTGTCCTCCAAGGTTGCTTAAGAAGTTAAAAACTAGGTTCTCAGAATACACAAAGAGGAAAAATAGTGATCTGCTGTAGGGGAAAGCAGGGGTATTCAATAGCCACAGAATCTCTTCCATTCCTTTGGAAATGCCAATACCTTGAGGCCAGGAGTCAGGCTTGCAAATGCTGTATAGGAATGTTTACTTCTTAGATCAACCAATAAAGACCACTTAATTAAGTTGCATGGGAAAGTACTATTTAACTTCTGTGTTATAAATATAGGACTCAGTGCTCCCGTTTGAAAAAAGTCTTACTTGACTCCCCTCTAGCCATATGTAGTGTACCCTAATTTAAAATCTCCTTTATGCGCTGAGAAAAAAGAAGATACTCTGAGATGTTCAGATCTTCATTTTATGGGTTGTAATGATGATGATTCAGCTAAGATTTGCAAATGATATTGACATTCTTGTAGTAAGAAGGTTGAAGTGCTTTGCAGAGGTCTCTTAGGAAGCTCTAATCCTTTACTTATGCAAAGATACTATCAGATACTTCAGAATTGTGGTAATAGTATGCTTTGGAAGAAGGAAAGTGTTGTTGTCTACCTGCCTTCAGGTGGGACAAGAATACAAATTCTTCAAGACTTTAACAGTTCTTTCAGAGTTTCTAAAAATCATCCCATCCACTGAAATTCTATTTGTCCTTAAATTTTCCTATTGGGGAAAACTCAGCATCCTGCCCTATTCCTTTCAAATCCACCTACACCAATTTTCAGGTTTCCCACATAGCTGCATTTCTTTAATGAGCACAGATTTCCTTTTAAACTCAACAGAAATGAGGTATAAGGAAGATTAATGACTGAGCATGAGTGCTAATGTTTATTTTATGGTTACTTTATATTGTGGAATGTATCTGGTATATGAACATAACTTATGTAGCCAAAGCAAGCTAACTGCTTGATACTTTAAGTTTGGTCCTCAGGTCAGTATGAGCAGCATTGCTGAGCCCCACCTCAGAGATACCAAGCCATTAACCTACATTTCAATAAGTTTCCCAGAGAATGTGTATGTCCAGTGATGCACTGAGCGCACTGGTAGATGACCAGGCCAGCAAGATTTGGAAAAGAGGGGGCAGGAGTCTTGTTTTCAGGACTAGTGCAAAAAGCTACCCCATAAAGACGGAAACTATGTTAAAAAAATTCTAAGTTTGGTGGAAATGATATTGAAAAAGAGATTTTTCCCACCCAGAAATTATGATCCCAAAGAACTTATCTAAATTTTAGTTCTGTCTTCATAACCACCAGATGTTTCTATTCTGCTGTGCCTGGAGGAAAATATGTATGTGTGTATATTTTTTCACTTTCCAGACTTTTTTTTTTAATTAAATTACATATGTTCTCTAGACAATCTCCATATCACTAGAAGTATTTCTCTTTTTTACTTCGTGGTACTGGGGATTGAACTCAGGGGCATTCTACCTCCGAGCTATACCCCAGCCCTATTTTTTTTTTTTTTATTCTTTATTTTGAAACCAAGTCTCACTAAGTTGCGGAGTGCCTCACTAGGTAGCTGAGGCTGGCCGCGAACCGGGATCCTCCGGTCTCAGCCTACCGAATGCTGGGATTACAAGCATGCCCCACCACGCCCGGCAGTATTTCTCTTTTGAGTATGTCCTAGGGATTATTTTTTTTTCTTCCTAGTTTGAGAGATTTAAGAAAGAGAAAATCTGATGTAACTTTTAGTCATTCTTTAGCCTTAAAAACTCTGCAATCCTGTCACCTAAAGTTAACCTATCCACGTGTTTTTTCATTTGAGTTATGCATCTTATCTCTGTATGGTAGCAACTCCTGCTTATTTGGGGACAAGTCCATATGCACGCATAGAGGGGCTTGAGATTCATGTAGCAGCATCTGGAAAATTTTCCCAGGCTCCAAATTCTATCTGTCTTATGTCAGCTCTGCTGCTTCCCAGGCTCCTAATTCTATCTGTCTTATGTCAGCTCTGCTGCTCCAGTTCTTTGAACTCAAACTCAATGTTCTCTTCTTGGTCATTCTCCTCCTCCTCCTCTTTTTCCTCCTGTTCTCCCTACTACCACCACCACAAACTTCAGATGTTCACTGCAGATTATCTTGGTCCTAAGACATCTTTCACTCTTATCTCTATATCCCATACATGTCACATAGCCTGTCTCCAGCTCTGAAATAAGTTCCTTTAGATAGCTCCAAACTCAGATTTCTTGTTGGCTCAGGAAGTTAGTTCAGACATTCTGGTGTGTTTGTGGGCGGGGGTAGGGGGTGCTCCATTTTGGTTCAGAGTTTCCTAGACTTGAAATAGCAGCTTTCATATACAGATAACTAGAATCTGTCCTCAGTTCTCTACTCCTCTATCCTCAGCCTCCAGCCAGCCCCCTTTGACCCTAAGCCACTGTCACTGTAGTAGCTGCTAATCCAAAAGAGTTGGCTGAACATGTCCTTAGTACATTCTAATACATTCAGCATTATGACAATTGTTTCCACTACTCCTGAAAATTTAATCTGAAAGTAGAAATCTTGCTCTTTCTATTTCAAGAATGGCTATTCAGGTCACACTAAGCTCCAAATTTAGGAATGATCAAGGGAAATGGTTTCTGCAATGGAAAGTATTTAGTGTTCTTCCTCCAGTGTTAGTCAGCTTCCATGATCCTTTAATTCATATCATCCAGATTTGGCTTATCAACTGCTGGGTTATAACCTAGGCTTTGTTAGAGCCACATAGAAAAACTTATACTTACTCTGGCCCAGGTTTGTCTGAACACAAGGCTTTTTTTATTACATTTCTAGGGTAAAATTAGGTTGTGGATTTACCAGATATTTGATTTCTTAAACAGAAGTCAGTAGGAAAGGGCAAATGTATACAATTGATACTTTACCATGATCCCCTCTTCTGATTAAAAAAACAAACAAACAAACAAAAAACCCCAACACTAATTCTATTTATTACTGAGCTTCTCATGGGAGACATAAAGGACCTGATGAGGCTCCATCAGAGTTTGGTGTTATAGTTTTAAAAGCCTTTAATCTTGGTTTAAAAAAAATGTATACTTATTCAGCATTACAGTGAGATGTGGGAGTAGGAAGATGGTGAGAACTCTTTGCCTCCATGAATAATAAATACCTTCCTACAGTTAAAACATTGATACCACCACAAGGTTGGCAAGTAAGGATTATACTTTAAAATATGTAACTAACCAATATCAGTGTAAGAAATTCAAAGTGATATAGAGGACCTGGGTCTTCTCAGAGATGGCTAGATCATGTGTATCCAACCAACAGAGGCTGAAGATGACAAGAAAGCTAGGGGAACAGTGACAAACAGCATCAAAATCTTCTCAAGAATTCCCTTGGGTGCAGTCCAGACACTCTGGTTTTTTGGATCACAGCTTTTGTGTCAGACAGAAAGCCTGCCTATCGCATGAAGTCTAGAAATGGTCTTGCCAGATCAAAGAGAATGCATTTTTAAGGCCACTGATACACATAGCCAAGTTGCCCTCTGAATTTATGCCAATCTATGGTTTAACAAGCTGAATGTGAGAATGTCTGCTCTACCATACTCATCCCAAGTTGGCCTTAAAGATTAGCTATCAGCACATTCTCAAGAATGCCAAAGCCTGATCAAAACACATAAACCACTCTCTGCAACTGAGGAAGAAAGAGAGCATCTAAAGAAAAGCCACATAGGATTAACTTTAGTCTCATAATGATCACCTTCCCATAGGAAGAAATAAATACTATCTGGAACCTTAATAAAACAATTAAAATATTTATTCCAAAAGGTTTCCAATACTAACTCACTTCATGTGAACCCTATTGTACATCTTCTTATTCTACCTAACCCAAAGAAAAATCACCTCTACCCTTTCTAAGAACCCTATTGGCAGCTTATGATGGTAGACTTCCAGATATGTTTCATCATCTTCAGTATCTAGCCCTCATGGAGAGTTCAGATGGGAAAAGCAATTGTGAGAAACTGCCTTCTCCCTTTGAAATGTGCCTAAGCACACTGGAACCTTCTATGCAGCAAACTTAAGGATATGCTTGTTCTGACTCATCCATCAAAGAACAAGAGCTGAGTGGCAGTGGTGTGTGTGTATGTGTGTTTCTAATCCTATATGTGGAAGGGGTATTTCTGAGTAGTCTATTTAGTTCTACCCTCAAATCGTGTCTCTTATCTGTCCTCTTCTTCATCTCTATTAACACAGTTGAAGTCCAAAGTCTCTTCCATTAGCACAGGCCTGAACTGTTGCAACAGTATCCTTATCAGTTCATTTCCCACTCTAGGACCTAACTTGTCTGAGGTGATTTTATCCCACATCGGATCATAGCATCCTACCTAACTAATTCAAGTATAAAGTGCATTTAAGTGTGCTTTTATTTACTTTCAGTTTAGCTTGTTTAAAACAGATTAAAATTTTTAATAGCAAAACTCTATCATCTTATTTTTCTAATAAAGTCAAATACAACTTTAAAAGAACTTCACTGAATTACCATCCAAATTCCTTTCTCCCCTGGGAAAAATATTTAGAAGCTCTCAAGCAAGGGAATTGCAAGTCTTGTAATTCACTGTAACTCTCTAATATATATATATATATATATATATATATATATATATATATATATATAACCTAGGAAATGCATGATTATTAATATCATGTTACATCAAAACCAATAATAGCTTGAATAGGTAAGATGTAGAAGATAACGAATTTCAATGTAATCTTTGTTATTCTTTTATGCTTCTGCTCTCGTCCCACTGTATCTGCATAAAAGTTTTCTTTACAGTGAAAATCTTGGCAATTAGAAATATATCTGTGAATGTTCCAAATAGGGAAGTGACAGATGTCACTTGGTGTTAACATGTGGTTCCTTCAAACTAATAACTGTCACCTCGCTGGAGAACAACTAAAATGTTCTGCACTGAAATCATTATCTAATGGACCACTTGGTAAGATCTCCATCCTCACTCTCATAGCTTTTCTTTTAGTTAACTACACCCTTGTATGACTCTTCCACTTTTCTCTAGCCTTCATCTTCTTAGCTCAAGTACTGTCATGTATATTCAACCTATTCTATATGCTTTTATGGTTCTTCTAAAATCTTGTTTGATTACTGTACCAATATCATAAGAGTATGATTTTATGCCAGTTTTGTTTAAAAAATTTAAGGGTATTGTTGGGGGTAAAGCAGGCTTTTAGAAGTTTGCCTGTAAATTATTCCCAAGGGAAATTAATTAAAATATTCAATACCTAGTTACAAATACAATTTTGAAATGCAAACCACATGTACATTAAGGCATGCTAAATTATTTTTTTCAGGGCTTATTACTCCTACAAGGGAAATATACCTGGAAAATAGAATTACATTCTTAGAAGATGACCACTCCAAAAATAAATGCATAGTATATAATTTAGCAAAAACAATTCAACAGCATGAATTGTACATTGAAGAGATCTGGGCCAAGTTTAGAAGAGCTAACCTAAGAATATTAGGAATAGAAGAGGGAATAGAAGGTGACACTAACAGAATCAATGATCTTTGTAGAGAAGTAATATCAGGAAATTTTCCAAGCATAGAAAAAGTAGTCAACGCACAGGTACAGGAAACATATAGAACCCCTATTAGATAAGATTAGAGAAAAGATTCATCACACCACGTAGTAATAAAATTGACTAACATAGAGGCCAATGAGAGAATCTTAAAGGCAACAAGAGAAAAAGATCAAGTGACATTCAGAGGTAAACCAATAAGATTCACTGCAGACTTCTCAAACTTGGAGCAGCATATTCCAAACTCTGAAAGGAAACAATCTCCAGCCAAGACTACTCTACCCAGCAAAGGTATCTTTCAAATTTGATGGGAAATAAAAATATTCTATGACAAGCCGGGCGTGGTGGCGCACGCTTGTAATCCCAGCATTCGGGAGGCTGAGACCGGAGGATCCGGGTTCACGGCCAGCCTCAGCTACCTAGTGAGGCACTCCGCAACTTAGTGAGACTCGGTTTCAAAATAAAGAATAAAAAATAGGGCTGGGGGTATAGCTCGGAGGTAGAATGCCCCTGAGTTCAACCCCCAGACCCACAAAAAAAAAAAAAAAATTCTATGACAAACAGTAGCTGAAAGAATTTATGTCATCCAAACAAGCACTAGAGAAAATACTCAAAGAGATAAATTACAAATAAGAATTAATAAATGCCAGAATGAGAGAAAGAATGATTTCCATCAAACAACTAAGAAAAAAAATTTTTTTTTTTTTTTCCGGTACTGGGGATTGAACTCAGGGGCATTCTACCTCTGAGCTATACCCCCAGCCCTATTTTGTATTCTTTATTTTGAAACCAGGTCTCGCTAAGTTTCCAAGTGCCTCACTAGGTAGCTGAGGCTGGCCTCGAACCCGGATCCTCCGGTCTCAGCCTCCCCAATGCTGAGATTACAAGCATGCGCCACCACGCCCGGCTCTAAGAAAAAAAGAAAAGAAAAAAAAAAAAACGACCTCATAAGTTAAAACTCAGAATGTTAGGAATTAAAATTTATCCCTCAATACTGAATATAAATAGCTTCAACTCCCCAATAAAAAGACAAAAGGTGGCAAAATTGATTAAAAACCATAATCCATCTATATGTTGCCTGCAAGAAACACACTTTACAAGTAAAGATACTCACAAATTAAAAATGAAGGGATAGAGCAAGATAATTGATGCTAATGGAAGTTGAAAACAAGCAGGAATAGCAACTATGAAATCAGAAAAATTAGACTTCAATCCTAAACTTATCAGAAGAGACACAGCAGGTCATTGTTTTACTCCTAAAAGGAACAATCCAACAAGAGGATATAACAATAGTCAAGATTTATGCCCCAAACTCTTGGGAACAGTAAGTCACATATAGATCCCAAAACAATAATGCTGAGAGACTTCAACATTCTTGTCACACCATTAGGCTACTCTTCTAGACAAAAGGTCAGTAAAGATGCCACAGACCTAAAGAACACTATAAATCAAATGGACCTAATAGACACATACAGAATATTCCACCCAACTACAGCTAAATTCACAATTTTCTCAGCTGCTTATGGGTTCTCCAAAATAGAGCACATCCTGAGCAACAAAGAAAGCACTAGCAAATTCAAAAAAAATGTGACATAATCCCCTGTGTCTATTCAGACAATAATGGAATGACATTAGAAATCAACTATAAGAAGACTCAGAGAAACCACATAAGCACATAGAAACTGAACACCACACTGCTGAATGAGGAATGGATCATAGAAGAAATAAGGGGAGAAATTAATAAATTTCTAGAAACAAATGAAAATAGAGACACAATATATCAAAATCTCTGGAAAACCTTGAAAACAGTACTAAGAGGAAAATTCATAGCACTGAGTTCTCATATAAGAAGAACAAAAAAATCATCAAATAAATAACCTAATGACACAACTCACAGCCCTGAAGAACAGGAACAGTCTAACCCCAAAGCCAGTAGAATACAGGAAATTATTAAATTCAGAGCAGAAACCAATTAATTAGAGATTAAAAAAGTAAAAAAAAAATCAACAAAAGGAAAAGTTTGTTTCTTGAAAAAGAAAAATAAACAAGATAGACAAACCATTAGCCAACCTTACCAAAAGAAAGAGAGAATTGACCCAAATTAGTAAAATAAGAGATTAAAAAGGTGATATTACCACCCACAGCATGGTAATCCATAGGATTATTAGAAACTACTTTGAAAAACTATACTCCAACAAAATAAAAAATCTAGAAAAAATTGACAAATTTCTAGACACATGCAACCTTCCTAAATTGAGCTAAGAAGATATACAAAATTTAAACAAACCAATAGCAATCAAAGAGATTGAAGCAGGAATAAAAGCCCAGGACAAGATAGTTTCCCAGGTGAATTTTATGAAACATTTATAGAAGAGCTATTCCCGATACTCCTCAATCTATTCAATGAAATAAAAAGAAATAGGACTCTCCCAAATACATTCTATGAAGCCAACATCACAGTAATA
>PVLC010025133.1:0-23904 GCA_004027655.1 Graphiurus murinus
TGAATTTTTGAACTCTAAATAGTTTAGGAAGGAGAAGATAAAAACTCAAAAAAGAGAAAAACAACCCCCTATTTTATGAAGGGAATATTTTTCCAATGGTTCCTAAAATTGCAAAGTCCTAAAAAGGCCTTGGAATTATCTAGTCTTCATTCATAGGTGAAAACCCACATCGTTTGGTACAAAGTCTAGGGCTCTTTCCATGACATTACCGTGTAATCTCTGCTATAGGCCTTAGAAAAATCTTTGATATGTAAGATTCATTATTAGTAGGTGAGAAATTGATACAACTTCAAAAGATAAGTGATTATAAAATTTACTCCATTTGGACAACCTCATGATTTTTGAGTTACCTTATAATAAAGTTCTCTAAATTAAGGGTTGACCCCACAAAGGGAATTACCCCATGAAGAGGATTTTTTTTATCCCCTCAGATTCCGATAGCCCATGCACATAAAGTCTCAGATGAAGAATGTCATTCAGTGGAAACTGCCCATGAATTGCTCTAAGGAGAAAGGGTCATTCACAAGAAGAAACTGGCTATTTATTTTTGGTATATAGCTTTTTCTTACTATATTTTAGAATATAAACAACCAAATATACTGAAAGTTTTGTTCTTATTACAATCTAAAGATAGATATATTGCTTCAAATTAAGACAATTAATTAGACATTTGCTTTAAGAAGCTATGCACCAACAAAAGAAAGTGATAGAAAGGGACACTGTATTCTATATGGAAGCCGTAATACCCCAATTATAAAGGAGCTTCATGAGTGTACCCAAACATGTAGAAAATTGTCAAAGAACAACTTATAAAAAGAAATAATACAATGAGTAAATAAAACATGCAAAATGTGCAACCCACCTAGAGGTATCTTTATTGCCTTTATGTTAGGACACTTCTTTTGGAAAATTAAGAGTGTTTTTATTTCTGTAGAAGATAACCTTTTGATTGCACCAGAAGGCAGTCCAGAGTGCTTGGGGAATCAGACAGGAATGAATTGATGTTTTGTTTTGCTTTTTTTCCTTACAAATGACAGCTTAGAATCTCAACCTCATCTGGTAAGAAATTGGTATGATACTTCAAAGAGTTATTGTCAAGTATACTTGAGATGTTTTACACAGGGTCCGGTGCAGAAGTCAAGCCTAATCATTGTCAACTCATGGGAGTAGGGCTTCATTTTGTTCATGGCCTCATCCTCTGGGGCTAGAAAGGACTTGGGCTTTGCAGGCATTTAATACTAATTATAACCTCTGAATTAAATTGCATCAAAATGATTAGAATTACCACCTTGCTATAGATCTTTTATACAAATCCCAAATGTTTTCCCTTAAGTGCTAGGGTCAAAGATCTTTAGTTTTTGTGCTAACTTTGCAATTCAATTGTTTGATATTCTGGGCAATTTTCCTTTTACAAGAAGAAGAATAGAATTAACTAAAGAATTTAAATTGTAACATTCAACTAATACAATGCCAATTTCATTCCCAAATTAATAATATTACTTCTGGTTATTTAGCACTTCAAAGCAGAAGTAACTTGCCAGCCTACACTTTACATATACATATTTATTCAATTCAACAGGAGTATGCTTTGCAACACTCACTGAATATTGCCACTACTGATGATTTGTGCCTAAATAATAACTCTTGAATAGAACTCACTGTTTTATAGGTCTTTGGTGGGATTTAAAAAAAAATAAATTCTGCACAAGGGATGGCATTAAAAAGGAAAAAAACCCCATAATCTGATTTTCCCCCTATGCAGATATTATATTAGTTTCCTTTTATTAATCTAAGCAATAAAATCACTTTGACATAATGTCATTATTTATTATTTATTTTCCAAAAAAGGATTTAGAGTAGTCCATTTTAACATGCTGTTAAAATCTTCAGAATTTGGTTCCCTGGAAACAGCCGTGAAATTGAATATATATAGCTGAGCTCAGGCTAACATGCTATAGAACCAATTCCTTCTGTGGCAAATAAATAAAAGCATTTATTACATGCTCACATGCTTATTATGCTGAAATAGCTTCTATTAAACCAGCAATTAAGCCAAGTAAAAATTTGACTTATGCAACCACCAATAGCACAATGAGATGAAAATATTTATAGTCTAATTTGTGAATACTGTATATAACTTTTAAATATTACCTAGGAATTCATAATGTAACTGATCAGCTCAAAATGTAATAATCATAACTGAAGACCCCACAGAGGCTTTCTGAAGGGGACTGCTTTTCTGTCTTCTTTTTTTTTTTTTTCTCTTTTCCTCCGAGATTGCTTCAGAGAACTGACTAGCAAAGGCTTCCCGTTTAGCCTGTTAATAACTACCAAAATATTCACAGTATTCCCTGGGCTTTCGCTGCTTCTCACATCATCAGGTTTTAGCATGCAGGCCTTATTCTCAGCCCAATTACCTGGATATGAAGCCGGAACTTCGCAGCTGTCACAAAATACCTATACCGTTTTAGGAAGGCATTGCTATCAATAACCAAAAAACGGGGATTTTATCGCAGACAATATGTGAAATTACACTTCCCTGACAAAGCCATCGCAGAAGCCGGGTGATAATATTATTATAGTAATTACCATATGTCTTACATCAAATGCAGCTCCAGTTTTATTATCATTCAGGTTTTCTAGAAGGAGATGGGAGAGAGCTGTCACAGTTAGACAGAGAGCTCGGTCCTCTTTTCAACTGCCAGCTCCCCTCTGAAACACAGGCTTTCTAGTCTACGGAAGGAAATACAATTATAACTCCATTTGCATTGAGAACAAGAGATGCCCTGGGTTAATTACAGGTAAGGTTCTGTTTACATTCCCTGGGGCTAGCCACAGCCAGATTCCATTTCCGAGGTGGAAAAAGCTGCTGGAGTTTGAACTAAATCCACCTTTTTTATTCCACTCTTGAAATTCTGTGTGGCCGAAGGGAGCCTGTCACTCAAAGATCTTTCAAACGTAACCTCAGAAACCTTCATTTTTCCAGAGTCTGAATGTAGTTAAAGAATCCAAAGTTCAGAACCCAAAGCCTAAACAAAAGGAAGACGGAGGTTTGAGGCCATCTAGATAAGGGGGAGGGGGGGCAGTGTGGGGAAGGAAGGAAAGGGTGGCATTATGTGGATTGCTAGCATTATGTAATCAACTGATTAAAATGCAAGACAAAGTTTCAGTAGTTATGGATACCAATATGCTAAGAATACTACTGACAAGGGACTAGGTGTTAAAGAATAGTTTTGTTTTCCTCTTCTGCAAGGTTTCCTGCCCCCTTATTTTTCTGGCCTTTTGGAACTACCACTTATTATTATTATTATTATTATTATTGCCGAGGAAGTGATGGACCAGTCACAGTAACCTCAGCTGAGGTTGGCGAAGCATCTCTGCTCCTGGATTCACAGAGAGACTTCTTTCTCCTGCTTTAGATCCAGCTTTCTAAAAATATGGACACAGCAGGTATTATGCCATTTATGTTCTTGCCAAGTCACTCACAGGCTCTTTAGCTGTCTGGTTGCCCCTTGACAATCTCCTGAATTCTGTAGACTTTAGATTCTCAAGCTGGCCTCCTCTCGCCTTTGTCCATCACCTCTCCCTGTGTTAATTTGTTCAGACTTATCACTCATCACTATCTGATTTATCTTTTTTCCCTCTTATCTATTTGTCTAATTATTTATTTTCGAGCTTCAATCTCCCTTCCCACAATATGCACACAAGAACATTAGCTCCCAGGAGCTTATCTGGAAACCAGAATGGCAACAGAGAGAAAACAGGTATTTAATCATTATGTAAAATGAAAGAATGACCTACTGTCATCTCAGAAGATCTGGATGTTGGCTCTGGCAACAGGCATTGCCAGGGCATAGTCTAGACACAGATGGTCTAGATATGGAGAGTGTTTTCATCAGAGATAAGGTTTTAAGATTCAGTTTTAAAAAGGAAATGGAAGGCAATTCCAGTTTCGTAGACTTAGGCTTCCTAAGAAAAACAAGATACTCCAAAGAGTGGTACTGCATGCAGTTTCCAGGAGAGCCAGCCTCAGAGAAAGATAAGGGATACTTTTTATCCCACATCCCATATTTGGGATAAAAAAGAAGTGGAGAGTATATATATATATATATATTTCCAGTGAGAAGGTAGCCATCCCACTCCACTGCAAAAAGCATGTCTTACCAATGGAATTCTTCACTTGTAACATGAAGACATATTTTTTTCCTCTCTGTGACTATCTGCTAAATTTAAATAAAACAAGAGCCTTGTTTGTCAGCCAAGAGGCCTGGGAATCATCTTCCTGAGCAGGAGGAAGCCTTGATAGATAGCCTCCGGAGCTAACTGTGGATCATTTCCCAAGTTCAGAGTTCTCATTACTAGAGACAACCCCAAATCTTTTTGCTTCTAATGCAGAGAAATTTCACAGGGGCATTACTTCCAGATTTGTGAGGTTCTAAACTCTGCTTAGAGCTCAGCTCCACTCGTCAAGATTTTCACTTGCGTTTAGTGAGTTTCCTCTCTAGTTTCCAGCAGCAGTTTATCCCCTTCCCCACTTCCTTAAACCCCTACTAAATCCTTCCCACTTACTGTCCAGTAGATGGAAAAGCCAAGTTCAAGCAAATTCTCTGATTTCTCATCCCCACACCTGGGAATGTATCTACTTTTCCATGTAGGCTAACCTCTATCCTTCTAGTCTGAAAGAGAAGGGCTCTTCCCCATCGAAGACTCATTCTTTAACATTGACCACTAACCCACTTCTGGATCTCACTTGAACAATGGTCTCATCTTCCATTCATACTGACAACTTCTAGTAACTTTTTCAGGCCAACAAACTTAAATATCCTGTTCATCATTTAAAGATAACTTGGTCCTGGCTTTAGATTTTCTCTTTAGCTATCACCTAAGTGATATTTACTTCTACTTCCCTTGTTCCTAACTTATTCACTGAAATGCCGTTCCCACTCCACCTTGCCAAAGTCAGCAGTCTCTTCCTAATTCCTAAGTGCAACCAGCTCGAGTCTCATTCTGCTTTTCAGCTGTGGTACTCTCTTCATCTCGAAACTCACAGCATCCCTGACACCACTCTCCTGACTCTTGCTCACCATCCTCACCTGCTTTTCCTTTTGCTGATTCTTTTTCTGCACGATCCTTGAATGTTGCTTCTCTCCTGGGTCCTGTCCTTAAGTGGTTTTACCTTCTGTACATGATCAAATGATTTAATCCATGTCAGAAGCTCCAATCACCATTTGGAAGATGCTAATAACTAGAAAATGATTTCTCTCTGCTTCATATCTGTTTCGAAATCCTAGATATATGTGATATGTTTCTAGCCACACAGTCATGCCAGATCACCACACTGGGAACTGAATTGTCATCTACCAACCACAAGACTTTTACACACAAACTGTTTAAATGCTATGAAATGTAACTGATTCTGACACTAAGTATCTCTTGGCCAGGCTTGCTAAGATGGCAGTGATAATAAAAGAAGAAACACATGTCCCAATAATTTCAACCTGTAGATCTTGGCTTTAGCTGCAGAATATGTTTTCAGAGGTTAAGTTTCCTCAAGTCAAAGTGCCAGTGTTTTAATTTGTGGAAAATAACAATGTTACCACTAATTAGCAGCTCACATAACACACACCTATCACCCCACAGTTTTTGTGGATCAGGAGTCTGGCAGTGCTGCACCGGGTTCTCTGTATAAGGTCTTGCAAGGCTGAAATCAAGGTAGAAACAGGGCTGTGGTTGCATCAGAGGCTTACCCCAGGGAAGGATACACTTCTAAACTCAATCCAGTTGTTGGGAGAATTTAGTTCTTTGCAGAGCACTACTTGCTGTTGGCGGGGCCAATGCTCAGCTAAGAGAAGGTGCTGGCACTTTCTTTCTATGGGATCCCCAACAGTGATGCCTTCACCCCAGCAAGTAAAGGAGGAACTTTAAGACAAGTGCTACATCTGATGTCATGTTATCACATACGTGTAATAATAAAAATCTGGTCACCCTTGCCACTGGTAAGAAGCAAGTCACTGCTCCTGTGTACCCTCAAGAGGAGAGCACCACCCTATGAGTCTTTCTGTCACAGCATTATATATTTTCCCTTTACGTACTGATTTCATGAATATCTTAATTTTTTGACTGACCTCAAGATGTATATATTAAGGAATACACAGAGGTTTAGGAATGGTTCCTAACTATGTTCTTTATTAGATTTGCTCTGTAACGACTCCATTCCTTAGGTTAGAAGTTTGGGTTTTCACAGTTTAGATTTCCTTCAAGGTACTTACTCAAAGTAACAAGGAACTGCAATAATAAGAGAAAAAAAAGTTGCAGATTTGCCATTCATTTCAGCATCCTTCTCCCAGAGAGCCTGCTAGAGAGTAATGTAATTAATTCATTTGCTTGCGTTTTTCTCCTTCCCTCCATCTGTTCTGGGGGAGGTGAGAGAGGAAGGAAGGGAATTGAACTAATAAACCATCAAAAATGTTCACCATGTCAGTCTACAATTGCTATTATTGCTCCCATAAAAATACAGGTTGTTCACAAAACTGCTATTTAAAACTACTTTTGAATAAATTCTACCTACTAGGGTGAAAATGCCAGTGACCAGTGGATTTATTTACTTAACAAATACATGAAGACTGTGTACTCTATGCCAGACAGAGAGTTCTGAATGATTTATACATATAAGCTTTCCTTATAACAATAGTTATCAGTTAGGCACTGTGTCATCATGATTTTTACAAGGTGATAAGGCAAAAGATTAAAGACAGATTACTTGCCAAAGACTGCAACACCAGCAGGCAGGAAGGATTAGGATTTGAAGTGAGGCTGGCTGCCTCCAGCCTCTGCCCAGCCTCACCCCAGACTTGTGCTAAACCCAGGGTGGTATAATGCAAGCCACAGATGCAAGCTACATCTGTGATTTTTAAAACTGTCTAGTAGTCTTATAAATAAGTTAGAAGAACCAGTTGAAATTAATTTTAATAACATATTTGTATGAAGCCTCAAATGTCAAAAATATTTTTAAACATGTAATTGATCTACAAATTATTGAGATATTTTACACTTAAAAAATACTAAGCCTTCAAAACCTGGTGTGTATTTGACAATTGCAGGCATCTCACTTCCAGATAGCACATTGTCAGTGTTAACAGCCACATGTGGCTAGTGGCTGCTGTAAAGGATGGCTTAGCTCTATAGCATGCTTTTCCACTACAGCATGTTGTCAGTAGCAAAGCCCCAGATGCAGTTTTTTAATTTATTTCTTTAATATGAAGGGATGCTTGATTTGTTCATCCAACCCGAAAGCATGTGAATTGGACAAATGGGACTATTGAGTTATTCCATTAGGTTCTAACTCCCTGAAGGCAGGGAGTTATTTCTGTCATCCTTACCACTGTGTTCTCTGTGCCAAGAACAATGTTGACAAAATAGCAAGCACTCAATAAATATTTTTGGAAGGAAGGAAGGAAGGAAGGAAGGAAGGAAGGAAGGAAGGAAGGAAGGAAAGAAGGAAGGTAGGTTTGAAGGAAGCTGGGTTTTTTAATTTTACCATAAATTGCAGGCATTAGTTACTTAGTATGTTAAGAATGATGGGATTGTCTTCGCTCAACTGAATTCATCAAATGTCACCTTGTGCTAGATGGCACCCAACCCTGAGGATGTTAGAGATGACAGGCCCAAACCTTGCCCTTACAATGCACACGAGGAAGCCAGACACTTTAACAGTACAGTGTGGGTTGGAATAGAACCCAGGCAGCCTTGGGAAAGATATACCCACTGTGGACAGAGGGTGGGGATGGGGGAGTACGGATAGCAAGAGACCTCATCATGAAGATTAAAGAGGGAAAATGGTAAGGCGAGGTCAGAGTAGACATTATCACTTGCCCAGTTAGGCACCTTTCTCACTTACTAAACCTGCCCAATTATGGATCTGCCCCTCACTCCTCGGGGTAGACTCACCCTTCTGCTCAGGTGAAGTGCCATGGAAACTACGAGCAAAGCCCTCGATGTTTCAAAACAACTCTAAAACCCAAATCAAGCAGTGGAACCAATGTGCTGCGTTTATTGCTATGAAGTTGGGGAAAAACACCCCTACTGCATTAGGTATATTAAGGGCTTGATGTGACACAGCTGATATGGCCCGGATAATCACAAGCATTTCCTTTTAGTAAAATCCACTTTTCCAGAAGCATAATTTTGGTGCAGCACACTGTAATGAACACTAGTATAATGCTTCAAATTGTGTTAAAAATCAATGGAGGGTGAAAATACAAGTACAGTCTTCACCATAGCTCAGATTAGGATAAAGCTGTTGACCTTTGTGTTCTATTTCCTGGTTTTAGTAGAGAAGAGAGAAAGACGTGAGACTGCCTTTCACCCTGGCTGGTGTATTGTGTCCCACAATACAAATGATTGGGAGAACAACACAGTAATATGAGGCCTGTCTAGAGGGCTCCCTTCTAACCCATATTGTTCTCATCAAGCTTCACTTTCCTGTAATAAATCACATGTTGAAAAGATCACCACTTTTCACGCTGAACCCCAAATCAGGCCCTACAACATATGGTTAATCTTCTGGAAAGTGGCATTAATATTGGCATGCACAATTATACCAGAATCACAAATAAATGACTTTAACAGATTTATGAACAACCTCTCTGGATAAACTCATCAATCAAATTTAAATGCTTGAATAATGCAATAATGCCATTTATTAGACAAGCATAAAGAGAATGGATACAATTTATTGTTGCCAAGAGTAACAAAATGTGATAGAGATCATTGGGGCCCTACATTTAAAGATAAAAAGAAAAGGCCTCGTGTTCCATTAAAACAAAAGGGATCAGCACAAAGACAAAACCTGGAGGCCCAATTAAAATCCTAAATTTACTAAAACACGCAGATTAAATGTGCTGTAGTTCTCCGTCTCTCACACACACAAAGTTATTTTTTTTTCCTCCAGGTCTATTTTTTTCTTAATAAACATCTCTTCTTCATTTTCAAAATATCAAAGTTGGGCCTTTGCTAAACCTTTGTACCTTTCCCAATAGTGATAAGGGGAAAACAGTCTCACTTTGATTTCAATTTATTTTCTTACTGGAATTTTGAGAATCACACTTACTGTATTCTCTCTGCTCACCACCTCACTACCCTTCAATACAGCCCTATTTACAGTGGAGAGAAACTAATATATATATATAGCCACCAGCAAGAAACAATGATACTAAAATGCATTTTATATACTCATTAAAATATTTTGTTAGACTGTTTAATAACATGGGAAAACAAAAAGTGATATAATATTAAAAAGACAAATGCCAGATATGAAATTATGTACTAGGTATTATTTGAAGGTATTAAAGTATATGAATAATTTAAGAATATTTGTGCAGTAAGAACATCATAAACAAGTCAAAAGACAAACAACAAATTGCAAAAATATTTGCCATGCACGATAGGCATAAAATGTGCATTTATAATATAAACGAAATGTTCACGAAGCAATTTTAAACAAGATGAAATTCCCAACTTGAAAATGGAAAGTTTGCAAAAGAAATAAAATGATCAATGAATATATGAAAAAATATTTGACTATATTATTGATGAAATACTATTAGTAAAAATAAATCAGCCAGGCGTGGTGGCACATGCCTGAAATCCCAGTACTTAGGGCTAAGACAGGAGGATCACAAGTTCAAGGCCAGCCTTAGCAAATTAATGAGACCTTCAGCAACTTGGCAAGACCCTGTTTCAAATTAAAAAGTACAATAGGGCTGGGGAGTAATTTGGAGGTAGAATGCTTCTGGGTTCAATTCCAAGTAACCCCCCTCCAACATATACAATGATTCATAATTTTTTCCTTGTAAATTGAGAAAATAGTAGTAATACTAATAAGGGTTTGCAGAATCTACCTCTCTTATGCATTGCTAGTGAGAGCACAACTTCTCACAGCCTTTCTTTGGGCAGTCCTGAAATAAATATCAAAGTTGGTCCAAAAATTCCTTTTCTAGAAATTTATCTTAAGAAGCTATTACATTAAATTAAGTACAAGAGCACACGTACAGAAATTTCACTGAAGCACTATTTCAGAGAATAGAAAAGTAGAAACAACCCACAAGCTTGAAAATAAGTGATTTGCCGCATAATGTGGGAATCGTCCGTGGGCAACAGAAGCAAACACTGGAGAGTCGCTCAGCAAGGCACATTTTTTCCTTTTTGCAAAAAGAGTGTGCCACCAACAAAAGTCTGGCAAGCAAGCACAGCGGCCAGGCATACTATCCAGGCTTCATCCCCAACACCATCTTGCCCTGTGACCTGATTGGTGAGGGCTTGGGTTCACAGCTCTGTGAGACTAGCTGATGTAAACTGACCTACTAATAACTCTCTAACTTCATCAGGATCCAGTGCTGTGGGCTGTTTTCAAAATTCTGAAAGACAGAAGTTAATACGAAATGAGACTAACAATGTATCATTAAATATAAGGTAATACAGAAGGAGATGTCTTGCTTTTGATTTGGAGAAAAGATATTATATTTCATACAATAATATTCTAGAACATCTATCCATTCATGTAATGGAATTATCTGCCACCATTAAAAGAAATGTTTTTCTATATTTTCTGGGATGGAAAGATATCCCTGGAATTGAATTGAATAAAAAGCACAAGATATAGGGTGTGATATGGAGAATACTCCTTCCATAAATTAAAGAGATAATTCCATAGGTACCAATAAAAAGATGACTAGGTATTCACTGATAGATTAGCTATATTAGCATGTGGATGGTGGGATACTTTTTTTTTTCACATGGCTTGAATTTTACAAATAAGTACTTTCATTTTAGAAAACCTTCTTTCCCTCCCTCCCTTCCTTCCTTCCTTCCTTCCTTCCTTCCTTCCTTCCTTCCTTCCTTCCTTCCTTCCTTCCTTCCTTCCTTCCTTTTATCTTGGGATTGAACCCAGGGGCATTCTACCTCTGAACTATACCCTCAGACCTTTTATCAAAAATTTTTAATATTTTGAAACAGGGTCTCACTAAGTTGATGAAAGTATTGCTAAGTTGCTGAGACTGGCCTCAAACCTGTGATCTTCCTGTTTCAGTGTCCCAAGTACTGGAATTATAGACATGGGCCACAATGCCTGGTTTAGAAAAACATTTCTATGCAAAGATAAAAGTGATTATCACTTGATAGTGAGATTACATTTTTTGGTTTAGAACTTTCAATATTTTCTAAGGTTTTACTATTTGTTTTATTTTTATAACTACAACAACAACAAGACCATGGAATTACTGGTATCTACTTCCCTTGGTGCTACATGGCAGATCTGTTTGCACAGCTTTCCTACAAATGTGTCAGTTGGAATGGCAGGCACAGCAATGTCAGTGTTCCGCTGGCTTCTCAGGTTTCAGTAGTTGGAGCACCCATAAAACCTGCATGTGGTACCCAAAGAGCTGCATGTGGGTTGAAAGCCCTGCTTTCAGTGTTGTTGGTTTACGATGAAAAATGTCAGCCTCGGTCCCAATTGTCTCTTCCAGAGAGTTTTGTCATGGATCTCTTTAAATATTGTCTCTCCAAAGTTAACAAATACAAAGCAAGGAGAGTTTTTGAAATGGCAATTTATATCTCCCACAGGTTAAGAATAAAAGAAAAGTTTGCAGAACTCCTGGAATAAAGTACACTCTAAGTGTGTATATATATATATATATATTTTAAAAACACCTCACTAATGATGGGATGCATCATGTGGGAGACACTTCTTTAATTGATTTTTGGTTTTAGGTATCAAACATTTGGCTTAAGTAATTATACATGATGGCATAGATTTAGAATTCCTGAATGCATTTCCCATGAGAGCTTCTGTCACTTGAAATTTTAAAGCACAGTTCTGACTGCTCTTATTTGGAGTTAATCTGAGTACAGTATGGACTGACAGCAGAAAAATGGACTTTGCTCTGGCCCATTCAGCCCTATGATCTTCAAGTATGAATTACTTTGGTGAAAAACATAAAATAAGTCTTTGTTTTGAATTAGCAAATTCAAAGATTGCTGAAATCTTTAAGGAAACGGGGCCATCTAGAATTGCTTACTTTTTTTAGACTCAAAAAAGTGAATAAAATACATAATTACTACTCAGTGGTCCATACTGGTCAGACATGTTTGGATTCTAAGATCACACATTTCTTAGCCCTTCAAGGTTTCTTGAGCCCTCTTGAATCCCTTAGCTGAAATCACCCTTAGGCTGCAACTCTGGATGTCTGAGCTCATAGAACTATAGTTGCTCTAGCTATTGGTGTACCCCAGAGAGAAGTGTAGAGGAAATTGACTAGGAGTGTCAAAGTATGTGAGGAAGTTAAACAAATGTATTGGGACTTATCCATCAGTGAAATTGTTATTGCAGAGAAAAGGAGACATGCAAAATTCTGGTTATGAACATTTTAGGGAAAGGACAGCTTATTAAATATCTTGGTATCCTTCATAAAATCCGATATGTCTTAGCCACAAAGTTTGATCTCATTGATGTGTGGCTTCATCCAACCACTCAACAATAACTTATGTATCTCTCTACAAAAGTAACTATGGTTGATCTATCAAGATGCATGAGATGGACCTGCCCTCAAAAAGATTTGAAGGGACCTTCCCCAATGGAAACACTGTCTCTAGACACTTTGCTAATCAAGTATCCCTTCAATGTTCTGCTTTTGCCTTTTCACAGTTGAAATTTGAATGGAAGGACTCAGTGGAGAGTGAGAAAGCAAAGCCACTTAACAGACCCTGATTTGTGGGCTTTGATGACATAAATAATACTTCTTTTATCTGGAAGTAAAGGTCCTTAATTCAGGCCTGGCTTATGTGGCTACACACACGCACACACACACATGCACACACCCAGATACACTTAAATTAAGACAACCCAGCAGCAATCTGTCTCTCCCTCTCTTTGGTGTCACAGCAGGGTTGAGTTTCCCCCACCCGGCTCTAATGTTCATTTTAGTACCATCCTGCTGTGTTTATTTGATGATGTTTTCAATAGGATTTTCATTTGATGCATTTGCAAAAGTCCTGGAATGCAGCATGCAGTAGCTTTTCTTTGGAATGGCACACTAATTTTTAAAATGTAGAAGTCCATACCTTATAGTTTCTGTGACTATTGGATTGATATTTACTGGATGTGATGGGGAATGGTAATGTCTTGGGATCAGGCTTTTCTAAATGCACTTAAGTATGCCTACTGTTCTACTGCAAATCTATGAGATCTAACCTCAGTGGGGCTAGTGACCAAAGTTAGTAATCCTTTTATTCACCTCTAGTTGACAAAGAAGTACTTTTCAGTATGTTCCTGTCCCATGGCGTTGTCTCCAATCTCCTTTCCTAATTCTTCAGCTTTCTTTTTATTATGTAATATTATTTAGTTAACGTTTAATGAATGTTTAATAAACATTTTGTTTTTAAATAATTGCAAATTACATGTACTTATAAGAAACAGCACAGAGGTTTTGTATGCCTTTTGTAAGATCTTGTGGAAGTACAGTATAATATCACAACCTGGGGACCCCCAATGATGTGATCAGGAAACAAAACATTTAATCACTGAAGGACTCTTCAGGTTGCCCTTTTATGCTTTCTTCCCCCCTCCTTCTCCTCCTTCTTTCCTGCCTATGGATGTCCATTTGCTCCAAAACCATTTGTTGAAAACATTTTTTTCCTTCATTGAGTAGCTTTTGAATCTTTGTTGAAAATCAGCTGGACATATTTGAGTGGGTGTATTTCTGGGCCCTCCATTCTATTCTGAAATTGACCTATGTGTCTATCCCTCTGGTAATACCAAACTACAGTCCTCAAGACTTTGGTTATATGAAGTAGAGTGGTTACTCTCACTTTATTCTTCTTTGTCGAGATTATTTCAGCTATTTTAGAGCCTGTACCTTTTCATATAAATTTTAGAATATGCCTACCTATGGCTATGAAAACATTGATTTTTATAGGAATTGCATTAAATTAATGACTCAATTTGGGGGAAACTATCATTTTACTATGTTAACTCTTCCAATCCATGAATACTGTATGTCTTTGGTCTCTTAAAGTTGCCTTTATTGTATATTTTTGGTTTTTATCAAACAGATTCCCTCATGTTTTTGTTAAGTCTATATTTAAGTGTTCACTTACTTAGGAATGATTGTAAACGGTTTGAATTTTAAATTTCAATTTCCATAGGTTCATTGTGAATAAATGCAATTGCTTTAGGCGTGTCTATTTCTTGTACTATGCTCAACCTATTCAACCTACTTAGTGTGTGTGTGTGTGTGTGTAGTATTGGGGATTGTACCCAATTCTGATCATTTTAACTCAGAACTCCACAACCACCATTTTTGTTTTTTTTTTTAAACAGGGTCTTGCTAGGTTGCTGAAAGTCTTACAATATTGCTGAGGTTGTACTTGAACTTTTGATCTTCCTGTCTCAGCCTCCCAAGTGACCTGCACAGTTTTTTTTTTTTTTTTTTAAGTAGATTCCTTGGAATTTCCTGCATAGATAATCATATTGTCTGAAAATAAGGATAGTTTTATTTTTTCCTGTTTGATACATGTGCTTTTCTGTCTTCTCTTTTTTAGCTTATCTTAGGGGCTGGGACTTTCACTACTTTGCTTTTAAGACTGATATAAAATATCCTTTCCTTGCTCCTGATCTGAAGGGGAAGCATGCAGTCTTTTACTGGAAGGATGATTATAGCTATAGATTGTTGTTGTTTTGTAGATATTCTTTATCTGTTTGATGAGTTTTCCTCTATTCTTAGTTTTGCTGAGAGCTTTTTATCAAGAATGGGTATTGGAATTTGTCAAATGCTTTTCTCTGTCAATTGATACGATCATGCTTTTCTCTATTAGCCTGTTAATATGATGATTGATTGACTTTCAAGTAGTTAATTAGTTTTGCACACCTCTGGAGCTTTTTAATTATAAATGAAATTTCATTAATAGTTATAGGACTTCAGGTTGAGGCTTGGTATTTAGTGTTTTAAAGAATTGGTCTATTTTTCTAAGTTGTCAAATTTATGAAAGTAAAACTGCTCACAGTATCCCATTACTATCCTTTTAATGGCTACAGAATTTGTAGTGATATTCCTATTTGATTCTTGATATTGATAATTTGTGTCTTCTCTCTTTTCATCTTCATCAGTCTTGTTGGAAGTTTATCAATTTTATTGATTTTTGTGGAAGAATTAGCTTTTTGTTTTATTGATTTTTTTATGTTGTTTTCTTGTTTTATATTTCTCACTCTTCTTTATATTGAAGATCAAGTCCCCAAGATACACAAGGAAGAGCTTTTTCCCCTCTCATTGTCTTTCTATATTTCATCTCTTATCTTTTCTTCATACTATCTGTGTTAGGGGAAAGCTCCTTTTCCCTCCTTTCCTCCACTCTTTGCCCATTTTGTTTTGTTTTTCCTCTAGGCTCATGCCACATTCGATTACTTTGCTTTCTCTCTCAGCTTTAAGCTACTTCTTAGCCTACAAATTTGCTCTCACCTCCATTCCACCCCAAATAAAGTCCCTCAGGAACAATTCCCACGAAACTATCATGTACGGCTTTCCTTTACCACCAAACTTCTCCAGTCGGCAGCCCGTTCTCTGCCACTAGCTGTTTACTTCTCATTCATGCTGTCTGCTAGTGAATCTCAGGACTTTGTTTTAACTATGACTCAGCTTATCTCTACTTCTGCTTGAGCTTTTACTTCTCTGACACTAACTGCCCACTAAATGATGGTTTATATGGTTCCAACCATCTCTGACCTCATTCTTTCTACTTTATGTCTCTGTTTCTGTGACTTCTGCCTATAGCCTGCCCATTACTTGTGTGCCTCTGGGCTTTGGCATAACTCTAGTCTTTGAATTTCTGCACAAGAGAGTATTTGATTGCTTGACCAGCCACTTTCCAGTACAATTGCCTGATTGGCAACATCTGTTTGTAAGAATAGCCCATAGGGTGACTGGGCCAGCTACTGTTCTCTCATCCAATCACCTGTGATCGGCTCAGGAAGGTAGTGTGAGTATCTAGCATGAGAACTATGCATATAATACTTGTCAGAAGGTGGTGATGGGTGGAGGCTCTATGAAGCACTCAGAGTAAAGCACAATAAAAAAGTCTGCATTGGGTATACATATGATGTGAGTTTCAGGTTTGGGTCATTTTTAGTAGAGATAAGTAGATTATTAAATGATAGATATTATATCTGGACTGGACATTTTTAAGCCTAAATATTAAGACTTTTATGTTTAAACTTCTTGAGTTTCCATGGCATATGCATCGGAAATTCACCAAAGATTATCAGCCATATGGCTCTTTTCCTTTAAGATGTCAAAAAATAATGAGACTCATTCATGGTAAATCATCAAATTTATAGTAGTTGGATTTTTTTTAGTAACTGGATTTTTAATTTCTAAATTTTGTTATTTCTCTGTAAAAGGCAGGATTAAAAAAATACACTGGCACTTCACAAGCCCGGATATGGAGAGCTGTCTTAAGAAGCTGTTCTAAGACAGTTGACTCTCTTTTCCTGGACATGAATGATACACATACACTTTCCTTTTTTTTTTCATATCTAATTTACATTTAAAATAAAGTCATCACTGGAAAGATGAATACAGCATGTCAAAACATGATACAGGACATTATTTCTCACTGTCTTATTTTTCCACAAATATTTCTATCTTCAAGCTTCAGCACAGCTTTCCACCTTATTTGATGCCATATTTATGGTGTTTTCTCTGATTTTGATTAGCAGTCCTCTGTGCAACTCGTTACAGGACTTTTCTATTACGTCTTATACAATGCTAACAAATTCATTCAGGAGCACTACAGTTCTCATTCTCACTCTAGCTTCAACTCCCTGGTTACAAAGTTATTTTAGGGCAAAGGGATTCCATGTTTGCCAAGATGATAATGAAGATTGGAAGTTTATTTTTTTAAATTAACTAAGAACTCTTGACTTCATCTTTGGGAATTCAGCTTAATAGAACCCACATTTATCTCAGTGCTTACACCTTGTGAGGCATTGGAGAGATGAATGGATATAGGTTTTGAAATCCAAGACCATGCAGTATAGCAGATGAGACAGTGCACGGCTAGGGTGACACCAGTAAGTTTCCTCTGGATGATGGAGGAAAGACAATTTGAGAGAGCATCAGGGAAAATGTTTCAGACAAGATGCCTGAGCCACATCTTGAAGAATGAATAGAAACTCATTAAGGGAAGAAGATGGGGATTTGGAAGATGTCAGAAGAAATCCAGGGATGAAAAGAAATAGTCCAAACAATGGCACAGACATTTCTTGGTGCATGTGAAAAACTACGAGGTGTTATTGCTTCTAGAGAATAACAGGACTGGCTGGGAGAAGAGCCAAGAGGTGAGCAGGGCAAGATAGCGGCGGTTGTCCAAGCCATGCTGAGGAGCTTTCACTCAGTCCTCAGGTTACTGAAGTAGAGAGAGCCATGGCCATCTTGGTTCCTCAGAGGGATCACTCAGTCAATTGCACAGATGATGAATTTGAAGGGGTGAAAGCAGAGGCAGGGAACTCTCCGCACTTACAGTTAAGGCCTGAGGACCAAGGCACTGGTAAAGGAGTAGACGGGTGCTTACCTGCAAAAATGAACATGTAGGATTTCAATGTTATTTCACAATACCCTGATGACATTCCAGTAAACCTAACCTAGAAGAAAATAGGAAGTGGGTAGATTATTTGGTTATAGAGGCCACTTCATGTATATGTGTGTCTGTTGGAGGGGGTTCTAGGGGAGGGGTGCTGAGACGGGGAATCAATGAAGAAAAGCACTTCCACTGAAGTTATGTACACATGTGAAATTACCAATGTCAATCTCAATATCATGTGTAGGGAAGGGGAGGGAGCAGAAAGCGAGTTAAATGGGGGGACGCTCACCAAGTGCTGTGTGCCTGTATGTCCCTATAACTACATTATGAGACATAAGACAATGATGCACCAATAAAAGTATACTTAAAAATGTAAAAAAATAAAAATAAAATAAAAAAATTTGTATGTACATGTAATACATACAGGTCACATAATAGACTTCTTTGTGCTGCCGTCCAGCTAAGTAGAGTATTTGTCCACAAGGACCAAAATTAGGTAATTACTAAAGCAGAGAGAAGGATGAGGAGCATCTCATTCCAGAACATTCTGGAATGTTCTTACCTTCCTGACTTTCCTTTCCAACGATGAGATTGTGGCAAAAATGACCCACATCCTAGAAACATCTTTTTTGAAATCTCTTCTTTTCCTAATTCTGAAACTGTCAGAGAAACCAGGAAAGAGATTCCAGGCCCACCATTAGCTTGACTCTCTTCTATGACTCCTTTTTTTAGGAACACAATTTATATCCCATTGATAAGCTTTCTTTCTCCCTTCCTTCTTTCCTTCCTTCCTTCCTTCCTTCCATCCTTCCTTCCTTCCTTCCTTCCTTCCTTCCTTCCTTCCTTCCTTTTTCTTTCTTAACTTTATATGTTATCTAGTGTGATAGTTAATTTGTGTGGCAGTCTACTAGGCTACAGGGTTCCCAGAAATTTGGTCAAACATTGTTACTCCTTTGTTCCAGGTGTGTCTGTGAGGATGTTTCTGGATGAGATTAACATTTGAATCAATAGACTGAGTAAAGCAAGTTGCCTTCCTTAACACATTTGATACAATCAGTAGAATTGCTACATAAGAACAAAAAGGCCCAGAAAGAGGAAACCACTTCTGCTGATGGCTTGAGCTAACACAGGTCTTTTCTTGAGTTTGGTCCCAAACTGAAAAACTGATTTTATTTGGGTCTCCCACCTGCCAGTTTTAGAACTAGAACTTATGCTATTGACCTGCCCAGGTCTTCAACTTGCCCATTGCAGACCGTGGGACTTCTTTCTCAGACCTCCATGATCATATAATCCATTTCCTTATAATGAGTCATTAACTTTTCAATGGATACCAACATCTTGATATTTAAGAAAATTTACATTCACTGAAGAATGAAGTTTAGACCAAGATCACAACAGGAAGAGAAGATTTCCTGATCACGAAAAATTTTAATTCTAGTCCCTGAGATCAATGTCTAGCATTTGAATAGGACATACAGAGCTGTTATTTTCCTTTTAAAGGGAACTAGAGAGAAAACAAGAAGATGGAGAGTCTCTCTGGTAATGCGCGGATGTTTTAAAATGTCGAACAAGGGATGAGTTGTTAAAGACAATGCAGTGCAGCTGTGCACAGCTGTGTGAGGCTGGCTCAGTCCTGTCCCGGCTCCCCTCCTGCAAGCTCTGTGTCTCAGAGATATTTTGAGCACAGGCAGAGGAGTGCTTTCAACAAAAATTTGAATTTCCTTCTTGGTTCAAAGGTAAAAGATACTTTTCTCCTAAAAACTCTGAATGCAGCGAGTCAGTGGGAGATCCATTCCACATGAATGCTTCAGTTAGTTGCTTTGTATTTTTATACTGATAACTAGATCAAGCTTACCTTTACTTTGGTAGAAAACATACTTTCTCTTCCCCTTCCAAATTCTCAAATACATTGTGGTTGTTGTTACCACCAAGGAAGTTTTATGAAGGGATTGAAATCCTAACAGGGGTCTCTACATCCTCCACTTCCGAGTGAGCACCTGGGCTCTTCTGACAGAAAGTAAGAGCAGTTCTTTAATTAAAGATAAATGTAGTGTGATAAACTGTGCTCTTAGTGCACACGGAATACTAGAGCATAGAGGGTTATCTTGATTAAAGTCTGGTTTTAATCAACTAGGATTCCAGTGGGTACCAAACTTGAACTATGCTCTATTGGTTTTGGCCTTGACCATTTATTTAAGTGAAGTATTTACATAATGTGTATTCAGAGGAACAGAATTTTATAGTCACAGAGATTTTGAAAAACATATAAATCATCTTATCTGTATCTTTATCTCAACTGACATAAATGTCTATAACTTTATAGATATAGATGCAAATATTAGTAAGATATATCCAGTTCAGGGTATTAATAAGTGCTTCTTCCAACTCACATTGATAACAACTGACAGTAAAAGTATAATTAGGAGCATATGATCCTCAGTATTTATGCTTTAAAATTAATATTGAAACTTTATAAGTGTTTCATCAGACATCATATTGATGATTTAAAACTAAGATTTCCAGATCTCTAAGTTGTAAGGAGAGGCAAAACCAAAACCTCTTATATATGTCTAAATAAAAGTGTTTGGTTGGTTTCTTTGGGCAACCAATTTATTCAGCGAAAGTGTTTCCCCCTGAAATTACTATATTAACGTGTCTTTTATTTTTTTCAAAGATTAAAAAAACTACACATCTTTAACCACTGCAATTGTGACACTGCATATCACCACCCGCATCTTCTAATTCCATGATTGCATATATTTATACAAATTATATAATAAGATGCAATTACAATAATTACAGAGGAATAGGCAACAATTGAAAAAAATTACAAATTCTCACTAAAATAACACTAAATGATACGGAAATCAGCAGACAAACCAAAACAAGGAAAGAAAGTGTTTCTGAGATGAACCCAGCCATAAAACAGCAAACAATCTAGCAAAACAGGTTAATCTTCCCAAACTGGGACATGTTATACTGGGAAATCTGAGGTCTTAGGTTTAAAGAATAAAGTTCTTATTCTTTAACTTTGTCTCTGAGTCCTAAATATGATATTTAACATCTTGACTTTCCTAAACATATTATGACTAGGGAATCTTTTTCTTTGGCAATTTCTTATTGTTATTTCAAAGAAAAGAGGAAGAACAATTACTTGAGTAATAAAACGCAAACAACTGTATGGAATTTTAATTAGGAAAGAGCAGGTCATGGTATGATTTTCTTGTTCTTTTTCCTGTAAGCTGTCTCCAAGTATGCATCCCACTTTCTAGGTATACACAATCTGAGAATGTTGTTTGTCCGATTCATTCTCCTTCTAGGCAGAAATATTTACAAGACAAATTATGCAGCTCATCCATTTGAGCTCTATAAATTGTCACACAGTACATTTTATTTACATCCCAATTTCTCAGTTTGTTTTGTATTTCAGACAAATATCATTAATATAAAATTGGAGAAGTTTGCCTCTGATTTCTCTTTGCAATTATTTTATTAGATCTGAGACTGTGTCTTGCAGGCTTGTGACAGTGAAAAATTAATTTTCTGACACACTAGAATTCTTCACAAAGTAACTTATATTTACCCTCATTCTGGCTTATTCATAATTCCTATATGTTCCAGGCACTGTGCTGAGTTATTTATTTACATTATATTTTATGTAATACTTTCTGGCAGCCCTGTAAGATCAACTTTTCTACCAGCAAAATCCCCATTTTATAGATGTGGAAACCATACTAATTTCAGTATAAGTATAGAGATAGGTATAAGGGATTATAAAGTAGTTAAGTCAAGATGTGAATTGGCTTATCTTAAACATTTATATAAATATTTACTGACTTCCAACACTGCACTAGATATGAGGTTGTGAGAATACAAAGATGAATGCTATCTTTGTGACATTTAACATCTGATAGGTAAGAGAGACATGAACACCAATGATCTCAACAGAAAATGTAAAGTGCTGAGACGCCCAAGAGTTTTTACTATAAGAATAAAGCAGCATTATATGCTTTCTTTAGGCCATATTAGATGCTTCATGTATTGTACTACACAGCAGCATAGCTTTAATAAACATTAAAATGATTGAAAGTAGGGACCAAATCAGACCTTAAGAAATAAAACTAATATAATTTCAGAAAGTAAAATTTCAACTTCTTGGAGCATTAACAAATTGCATAGAATTGTAAATTCATTGTTTCACTGATTATATGATTAATGGACTAATCTATTTATTCATCCATGAACAAATAACTGTTAAGCACTTGCTTTGGGTCAGGTGCTACAGCAGATGTGAACACACAAGAATAAACGAGGAAGATACAGGTCCTGCCATTATGGAGCTCACACCCCCATAACAGGCTAATGAAGTGTCCTGGGAGCCAAGTGGAAGGAGGGTCAGGGGCTCTGGAGGAACACAGCGACACTCCAATCCAGATGTCCTGGAGGAGAGAAGAAGGGGAAGGTTCTAGTGTCTGGATATAACTTATTCCATAAAGGCCTTGAGGGGAAAGAGTGCGTTACGCACTGAATGTTGTGTCTCTCCTATTGCAGATGCTGAAACTTCAATGTCAATGTAAGTGTTAGGATGTGGGGCCATTGGGAGGGGATCAGATTCCTGCCTTTATAAAAGAGGCCCAAGAGAGCTCCCTTGTCCCTTGTACCATGACAGACCACCATCTATGAGGAAGTAGACCCTCCCCATACATGGAACCTGATAGCTCCTTGATCTTGGACTTTCAAGGCTCCAGAAACTGTGAGAAATAAAATTCTGTTGTTTATCATCTATCTTGTTTGTACTGTTTTGTTATGGCAGCCTGCTATGAGTTGAATAAGGCTTATCCCCTCTGAAACTCATGTTGGGGTTTTATCCCCCTACCCCCCCCCCCCGTGAACTATTAAGAGGATGGAAACTTAACCCACCTATGGTATTTAGAAGCAGGGACTTTGGAAAGTGATTGGGATTAGATAATGCCATCAGAGTAGAACACCCAAAATTGAATACCTGTGGCTTTACGAGAAGAAAGAAAGGGAATAGGATACATGCATGTTCTCTGTCTTGGACCACATGATGCTCTGCTCCAGCTCAGGACTTTGCTAGCAGAAAGCTAGATGTGATCTCTTGATCTTGTAACTCCAGAACCATGAGCCAACATAAATCTATTTTCTTTAAAACTTACCTTGTCTGTGGAATTATGTTTTTAACATCAGAAAATGGACTGACATACAAACCAAATAGACCAAGACAGAAAATGTGGCAAAAATAAGTGCCTGAGAGATATTTAGTCTTCTTGGAGCTATGGGTGGGAAAGAGAAAATTGTGAAAGGTAAGTAATAAATAGTATCATCAGATAAAAAAATCTATTGCATTAAAAGAATTTATAATTGTATAAATAGGAAATAAACCTTTCTAGAGATTCTGTATGTGGTCTTGCATGCTAGAAATATCTCACGTGCTGTCTTACAGAAATGCTGTGAAATGTGCCAAATTAGTGTTTTTAGTATTCCTACTTAATATGATATGTGAAAAGATGGACAAGATATAAAGAAGGGGCCTGGGATGCTCTTGGAACTAAAGTTGAAGGGAGCAAAGGATGTAGCTGGAGTGTGCTAAGTGAAACAGAGGCAAGAACCAAGATCAAGCATTTGTCTTGATGGTCTTGACCTCTTTCCTTACACTTAATAAGGAGAAAACCCCATGTAAGCGAAGCCCAGAGTAATCTGGAATAGAGCAGTGTAGATCCTGGGGTGGAGCTGGAAGAATTTGAATTCAGGATACAGTGAGTTGATGTAATAAAGCACTTGGGAGGTGAATTAAAGGGCTTCTTAGAATCTGGAAATATAAGGAATTGTGAAGAAGAACTTTCTCTCACTAGTGCAACTTTAGTTAGAGAGAAAATCAACAAAATGTCTGTCTTACTGGTCAATATCATTCTATGGAGAGGATCCTTGTCTTGGAGTTGTTGGCTTTAATAACTGTCTTGGTCTTTTAGCAAGTCTAACAGCATGCTACCCCAATTGCTCTTTCTGTTCCTTGCAGCCACCAAGGAGGGTAGGCATACTCAGAATCAATAGGAACGGGGAGGTCCACAGTAGCTAGAGTATTAAGTAGGATAGAATCCTATAAACCATGCTAAGAATTTTATCCCAAGAATGACAGAAACCCAGAGGGTGGTTTTAAGCAGAGAAATGTTATGATGAAAGTTGAATTTTAGAAAGATCCCATTGGTGATGAGAGATTAAAGAGGGCAACAGGGTGAGTGGCCACAGGAAGGCTAG
>PVLC010025134.1:0-23985 GCA_004027655.1 Graphiurus murinus
TAATTTGCTTAAAATGTATTCCACTAAAACTTGTTCTATATGTCTTACTCTATAATACCTTGAAAAATATTTTATTCTAATTACTCATTTAGTATGTAATCAAATTCATTAATTTTTGTTTTCTATTTATGATATTTAAAAATGTAAATTCATGAATAAAAGTTATAACCCTTTAATAAAACATATGTAGAAAAGTCTTTTTTAATTACTGTTCCTCCACCACAAGTTTTCTTTCTGTTCCTATTTTTATTAGACTATTGATTATCTCAATGGGTTTATATACATGTATATATTACCAATTTAAACAAAACAGAATATGTATTATATATCACCATATTAAAAGTTAGTATTTGATGTTCACAATTACGTATTTTGCCTTCTTATATTTGTGAGATATTCTGGAGTCCTCTTCGTACTAATACATTATGGTATTATGTTTTAAAGTTTCACAGTAAGCCATTATGTAGATGTGTTATCATAAATTATCTAGTTTTCACTACTGGATTTGCGTAGTCTTTTCAATTTTTGGTAGTATACACAATCCAGAATAAATGAGTTTGTTCACGTTTCATTTCATATACCTTTGAGTGTGCTTATATATTCTATTTGTATTCTTCAAACTGAGATTGCTTTGCCAGAGGCTGTATGCGCTATTCATTCTGATAGGTATCTATAATGGTTTGGATTTAGAATGCAACCCTAGTCCTCAAGGAAACAAGGTAGTAATGTTGGAAGTCTGACTTGGTTGCTAATGAGGAGTCCCTAGGGGTGTGACTTTGGGGATTATATGACTCCTCCTCCCACTGCTACCTCCCTGCTTCTGGCTTCCCTGATATGAGAGTGGAGCCTAATATTCTCCTTCCTTCCTCTCTCCACTTTCCACTGCCATGCCCTGAGCTTCAAAGACCCAATGTGACATAGATTGAACCCCTAAATATCCCAAAACTGAGCAAATAAATCTTCCTTTCTCTGAGGGATATGGTCAGATTTATTGGGTCCAGCAGTGAGCCTGTTGACTGAGACAATATTCAAATAATTTTTCAGATAGTTTTAAAGCAACATCTTTCTTACAACAACAATGCATGGAAGTGTATTCTCACAGCTTTTCAAACAAATATTTGAATTTTAGTCAATTTAGTATGTGATAAATGTTTCTTCAGTTTAGTTCTAATTTGCATTTCTTTCATATGAGGAAAATTGAGCATCTTTTTATATGTTGAGAGACCCTTTATGTAAATCTTCTTGTGAATTATTTGTTTTGTGACATTTTCTATTTTTTTTTCCTATCGTGATCGTGCTTCTATCAATTAGTAGAAGATTCTTTCTTTATTAAGGGTATATTAACCTTTTGTGATTTACGTGGCAAGCAAGGTTCCTCAGTAGGTTATTTTCATTTTCCTTTTACTACACCATCATCATCATTATTATTGTATCATTATTATTATTATTATTATTATTATTATTATTATTATTATGTGTTGGGGATTGAACCCAGGACCCAGGGCCTTACACATACCAAGCACATGCTCTACCCTGTCCCATATTTTGCTTTCTTTATGGCATTGATTAGAAATGTAACAGGTTTTTTTTTTAATGTACTAAAATTTGAAGTCCTTATTTTTTACCCCAGGCTTTCCTAATTGAAAATAACTCTGGTGGATTTACATATATGCCACAGCAAAAACACTTCGGTAACTCAGTTGGAAAAAGTAGGATACGCAGTAGTCATGTCTCAGCCGTGTTCCTATAGTGTCACACCTTCAGCCAGACACATTCATATGTTCTCACTTCCAATAATCCTTAACCACCACCCAGCAATAGTGCCTGCAGTTTTTATGTATCTTCCTTATGAAATCTCACTCGAGCATTTCTTTCAGTGATCAACAACTATGACTTTAAAATTGTCTTTTTGTTTATTTTGTTAAGTATTATTTGAATTTTTATTTGATTATAACAAAATATTTAATGGGGTTTATTTACAATACAGCTTATGTTCTTTGCTGTATGGAAATAAAGCATAATTTGTTTTGAATACCACATACCATCATTGCATAATAAACACAAACATACCAACTAATGAGTTCATTAAGAATTAAGTTATTAGGTAATTGATATTTTAAATGCTTTACGCTATGCAAAAGTCCTTGGAGTGTTGTTTAATTGCTATTTTAGAGTGCTTATTGACATTTGGGGAAATTAGCTAAAGATTTTGGATGGGCCGATTGTATTATTATTTTTCCCATTTAATATAATGGAGTATAAGCTTCCTCTGTCTGAAAATATTCTATCCAGCATGTTTTCAAGCATAGATCAAATTCAGCTAACAAGCTTCATTGTACATGTACAGTTTCTTTTTTGCTTTCTTTATTATTATTATCTACATTTAAATATTCAATATGTAAAGCATTTATTCTAGTCTTCGATGTGATCTCAAATTTCCATTTTTTCTTTGTATGCTACTCAGCTTTCCCATCTACATTTACTAATTAATAGAGCCATCATTGCATAATTGTTTTGAGATGGAATACCATAAACTATATTCACCTATGTATTTATTTCTTTCTCCTAAATATACTTCTTTTGAGCTCTGCTAGGTTTTTCATCTTTTCATTCTCCATACTATGTTTAATCAATCTTAGTGTTTCTTAGAACTTTATTTTCTACATACTGTGACTCTTAAATATAAATTTCCAGCCTAGTTCTCTGCCTTGAGCATTATATCTAAATACCTCTGTGACAATTAGACTGTTTTCATGTCCTAGAGGAATATCAGTCTCAGAACCTATATAACGTTACCAAATTACTCATGAATGTCTATAATCCAATCTCCTCTGTTAACTAATGACACCACCTTCCATGCAGTTCTTTAGATATTTTCTTGCTCATTTTTTATAGCTACATCCTTCATTAATATATTCCTTATTTTGTTCTTTATTTTTGTTAATTTTATTCCTTACTTAAAAAAATAACTGTGAAAAGCATTTAATTCTCTCCATTGCCATTTCCACTGATATTAGCCAATAAAGTGTGTCCTAGAATTTTTCTGTTTTTTCACTCATTATTCATTAGCAAGATGGGTCTTCTGGCCAAAATATCTAGGTAATTTGGCTACTGTCCTGAGCTTCCAAGTACCATTTAGTTATTTGCCTAACAGACTCCTTTACCCCAGGATTTCTAGACAATCTAATAAACAAATGGTTAAAGCTTGGCACAGCTAAAATTATCCTACTCTAACTCCTGTGTCTACTTTGATCAATTGGTGATAGAGCTGTTCAATCATCCAAAGTTTCCAGTTCCCAGCACTGTCAATTGATTCCCCAATGATTCTGAAGATCTCACCCTTGTGCCAGCTATGCCTTTGGGACATGGAGCACCAAAGAGGGTCAGTCCTACTGGCCAGCCCACTAATGCTCCACCTCCATTTCTTAGCACTCCAAATGCTAGCACAGAATTAAAAAGAAGATTGCATAGTATCCTTGTGAGGCAGAACTGGCAAATTAGCAGTCTAGTACCTCCCTCCAGATAAAGCTATGGCCACTAGCCAGGAAATACTAACTCAGAGTCATTCCTTCAAGAAGTAACCTAAGAGAGAGGGAATCCTCTATGATAAAAGTGAGACCAAAAAGAAAAAAAAATGCCAGAGGGATTTTTTTGAGTGGGTTTCAGAAAAGGGGATTAATATATGAGTACAAGATCTGGCCCAAATATAGATGTAAATGGTTCGTACAAGGTAGCAAGGGGAAGAAAGGGGGTGGAGGTTTAGCTCAATGATAGAGTGCATGCTTAACATGCTCAAGGCTCTAGAGTCCATACCCAGCAACAAAAACAAAAAGACAAAGTATCAAGAGGAAGGCAGGGAGTAGTACACAAATGATGGTATGGAATAGACATGAATATAAGAACCCTGACCTCTCCCCAGTGTTCAATTAAAATAAGAAATATGTGAAAAGTAAGAGCGAGTATAGAGAAGAGATAGTGGTGTCTTTCTAGTCCATACTAATTTCCCTTCTACATATTCCCTTACAACTGTGTGTGTGTGTGTGTGTGTGTGTGTGTGTGTGTGTGTGTGTGCTAGTTACTGGAGATTGAACCCAGGAGCATTCTACCACTGAGCTATATCCCTCAGCCCTATTTTGTTTTGAACAGGTTCTCACTAAGTTGCAGAGAGCCTTGTTAAATTGTTGAGGCTGGCTCTAAACCTGTGATCCTTCTGTCTCATCTTCTTGTGTGCTGGGATTACAAGTGAGTGCCACCATGCCTGGCTATACTATAAGTTTTACCATCTTGTTTCTTGCTTTTCTGGTACTGAATTTATTCAATCAATAAATATTGACCCATAGTGGCAATAAGAAGCAAATATTAGTTGAAATGACCTAAAATAAATTATATGTTATAAAAGTAGAAGGAATATAATGGCATGGATAGAGTGGGACAATATGAAATAATTCCTAGTTTGGATGACTCTGTGAGTATTAACTAAAAATAGGCTTAAAAATAAGGAGACTGTATATGAGATGAGAAATAATAAATTTGCTTTTGAATATGATGAATTTAAAGAAGCTGGATGCATCTAAATGTAGCGCTTACATTGAAGGAGGCTATACAAATGGAGAGCTTAGAGCAAGTTTCAGGCTACATACATACGTGATCATCAGATTTTAAAGGTACATGTACTTGTTGAATATGTATGTATTTGCCTGTGTTATGATCTAGTAATGCATTATAATTAGAAACCAAGGAGGTAAAAGCAAGGTCCAGGATAACACCAACATTTAGATGCTAATTTTAATGGAAATACATTTACTGACAAATGTAAGGAAGAATTTGTGTTGTTTAAAAAATGCAATAATATTAGGCTTCAGAATCCTGGAAGATAACACTTACAAAGTTCTGGATTAATTTTCATTCCTTAACAGTGATGAACACACATGATTTACCAAAAGAGCTGCAATGATGCTTACTGTGCCTTCCTCTGTTGTTACCATGTCTCTTCTTTTTTGTGTGTGATTTTTCCATCAATGAATTCCTAATCTACCAGGATCAGAGGTCAATTTCAACTGCTGGGATCTGGAGCAAGAGCAATACCTTCTTTGGCAGCCATAAGCAGGAGATGTCTTTGACATCTGACAGTCTTAAAATGCATGTGAATGTTGTCAGTGCTATATTCTTTGACTTCTCTCCAAGCCCAACTCAAATGCCAACTTCTCCATTAAGATTTCCAGTGTCCTAGACCTCAGTAAGCTGCCCCATTTTAGTAAATTCATTTTGCACTTACATTTCTTTTAAAATAGATTTTAGCTCCTTGAAAGCAACTTTCAAGGCTTCCGTATTGAAAACCACAGTTTAGCTTATTAGATAAATTCAGGTTTCTTTCTCTTATCTAATATTGACCCTGATCCTTATTTGTTTAAGTCTCATTAAGTAGCAACACATTTCATTTTACCTTGGAAAACTTCTATAACCTTATTCTCTATAATATGAATATAGCCCAATTTGGGACACACATAGCTTCTTTTCTGTGACAAGCATCAAAGCCAGTGAAAGACTAATGTTGCTAACATGCAAAGCTATTGAATTCTACTGAAGACTTTTCAAGGAAACAATGAAATGCACATGTGTGAAGAAGAAAAGCTGACACTACAAGGTCCAAAGGGCAAGAGCTGGTGACTATTTAGAAAGGCAATAAAGAGTTTTCACTAAGGATATGCTTTATTAAAGAGGTGAGAATTCTAGTTTGCTCTACCCGTCAGCTGCTTGAAAACATCATGAGCTTTAGGGAAGAACAGATGCTAGTAAACTCAGAAAACAATTCCAGTGTTTTGCTTCTAATTTTAAAAATGTTGTGTTGAAATAGGAGTAATAGAAACCCCATAATTTACTTTCCTTATCGTATCAAGAAGAATCTTAGGCTATGGTGAATTATTATCCTTATGTTTGCATATTAATCTGAAGTTCTTAGAAAAATATAGGAAAGTTCCAGATAGTTAGGATTCATTTGCAAACTGATTCTTTGGGACTATTGATTCTAAAGCCTGTCCCTAGATAAACTCTACATACTCAAATTGAATGTATAGAGTTTATCTAGGGACAGGATTCCCTACTCTTCTAGGCATAACCTTGCTCCTGTGTTTCTCCTTTTCTCTAAGATTCATCGCTTATCATTGTTTCAGAGCTGACCCACTGATTCCCTGTCACTGTGTAGATGTCAGTGTGCTTGCTTCCCTGTGTACTGTATTAACCTACTGATGTGCAAAGTGATCGAGTAAGTAGGCATGACTACAAGTGGGATAAAACAGCATTCATAGATATGAGAGAATAATGCAATGCAAATTGATGATCAGAACAGCAATGTTGTGAATAATATGCCCATGAAGTGAAAAATATATATACTCTGCAATTGCTACACTCCCCACTCCTGATCTTGCATGCTGTTTGGCTACCTTTGAACATTTTGAGGGACAAAACTAAGAACAAAAGATTTAGAACACTCCAACAAGCGAATCTTTGCCTGGCTTGTCAAATTGTACATACTTACTTTACAATTTATCACAGCTGGTATTCCTGACCTGACTCCAGGCTAAGAGATTCAAGAGCAGCATGTTCCTATACCTTAGCATACTCGCCTATAGAGATATTTTGATAGCTTCTTTGGAACAGCATATTGTGCCCAGAGAATGAATAAGTAGAGGGTTTTAACCTCATAAGTGCTGAAACACAATTTATTTATGTGCTGAAATACAATTTATTTATCATCTTTACTTTTTTATTTTGATCATTTGTTTTCTTCCACATGGGGTTTTATGTTTTGTTCAGCTAGATTATAAACTCCTGGGGGGGTAAAGACCTAGTTTACACTATCTTGCAGAATATCAGCTACCAAGTGTTGCTCTATTGCAACCATGAAATGTTAAAAAATGTGGAAAGTGGGACTCAATTCATTTATGGATAAATTTGACAATTGTATGTTATCTACTCTATGGTAGACATCATCCTATGTCCTGCCCTGGAGAGGCAAGTGAGATGAAAGGACCTCCAGTCCATGAAGATTTCTTTTCTCTGTTTCTCTACAGATATTAATAAAAGCCAGAAACTAGAAGTTCAGTGGAAAATAAGACTGGCATCGCCCCCCTACACTGGTGAAACTTGTATTCTAATTGAAATGAAAACTGTAAAAAATTGCAGATTTTTATTTTTATTTATAATATGACTGCACTATAAACAAATATATAGGGCACAAGGAGTAGTTACCAGGGGAATGAGACCTACTCTGGAAGATTGTTCCTTAAGGTTTGAGAAAGTGACATTTGAATTGAGCTTTAGACATTGAAAGGATGAATTAGGTTGCAGGACAAAGAAGATTCCAAAAAGAAAATAGTGAATGTAAAAATCCTTAAGAGAAGAAAAAAAAAACATAAGGATCTAAAATAAAATATCTCATAAAGCTGGAAGCTTGAAAGATAGATGATGGCAATGTCATTTCCATTAAGCAATGCCTACAAAGAATTTTTTTAAATTTAACATTTAAATCAATGTCATAATTTTGCTTTAATTATGCTGTTAACATGATTGTGACCTAGTACTGTTATACAGTCTTGCATACTAACTATTAGTATCCTGCTATTGTTAGGAGAGTATTTAATTTTAAATCAAACAAGAATAGACTCACACAAAATGGGAAATAATTCTTCAGATTTGCTTTGTAAATTCTCAAATGTTAGATCTGGTCAACTTCACAAGGACACTTATTTTCTGCACGATGTCTTTCTCAGGCCCACTGTTGGTTCTTGCTTGCCTTGCTTTGATCTCCATGGTGCTGTCTCCTCCAAACCCTCTGATCTCTCTCCATTGAATCACTGGCCCCTCTTCCTCCCCCACTTAGTCATATATAAGTGTCTCTGTATTTCTACCTTGATTCTCTTTACTTTTCTCTCTGTACTCTCTTCCTTGGCAATGTTATAAAAATTTTGGTCACTCTACTAGTCGATAGCATTTGTAAAAGAAAAGGAAATTGTTGTACAAAAGATGTAGATGTTATGGTATAATTACTTTTCTTTTAAAAATTTTTCAATGAGATATATTATTGCAATTAACCTTTATTAAAACCCAGGGTTCTTTCTGCTGCTTCTTTCTTCTTGGTATGCAGTCTACTACACAGATGACTGACCCCACAGGAGGATTAGTATTTCTGTTTTATTCATGAAGATTATGAGCCCTAGAACAGTTAAGCAACTTGGCTCTCTTGGTCAACATATTCACTGTTAAAAAAACAAAGCAACTGACCTCACAAAATAGAGAAATGAAGGTTTATTTTCTCACAGTTTCTTGGAGATTCTGGGTTCAGTCCATGTGAGACCAGTGTCTGAAGGTCAGGGTATGGAAGAGGGAAGCAGAGAGAGAAAAAGTGTGCAAAGCTCTGCTCTCACATCTTGGAGGCCAGAAACAAGAGACAGTGTGCAAGTAAGGGTCTTCTAAAACAAAAGTACAGTCCAGAGATCACCCTTCTCTAGCCACAGCCTACCCACCTATGTTACCACATCAATAAATTCATTAAAATGGATTCATATACTGATAAGATTACCACACTCATGACTTAACTATATTAACCCTGACTCATCAGGGGATATTCTATATATGAACATAACATTGCTCAAGATCACACATTATATAGCAGCAGATCTAGTATCTAAAGTAGAAAGGTTGAAGAGATTATAAAACATTATTATAATGCTTCCTTATTCAGAACTGACACAGTAAGTACAATTAACCCCACCACAGATAATATATGATGCTTATAAAATTATGAGTACTATTCAGGCATATTTGGAATCTTATCAAGTTATTAATTTTATGACTGGGTAAGTTTTTGAGCTTCTCTGAGTTTTAATTTTCATCAATAAAATTGGGATATGAGTCATCAAAACTATAGTTTAGTTTTGTTGATAATATGAGTGCAAGCATTTAGTATTCTGCCTGGCATATAGCATTTAAAAGTACAATTTCTCTTTTTTATAAAGTAGGTATCTCTCACTCTGTATGTGTGTGTGTGTGTGTATGTGTGTGTGTGTGTGTATATATATATGTGTGTGTAGTGGGGAGCATATCTGTAATCTAAGTACTTGGGAGGCTGAGACAGGAGAGTTGCAATTTGAAAACAGACTTAGTAAGAAGAGAGACTCAAAGAAAACTAGCAAGATTCTGTTTAAAAAAACAAAATATGGCTGGAGACACAGTTTTTAGGTAGACTGCCCCTGGGCTCAATCCTTAGTATCACATTGAAAGAAATGAAAAGAAAAGCAAGAAAGGAGGTAGGAAATAAATCTCTCTTTAGCTTTCAAATCATTCACTGTTAAATATTTATTCTTCTTGTCAGCCGGGCATGGTGGCACATGCTTGTAATCCCAGCATTTGGGAAGCTGAGACTGGAGGATCCGGGTTCGAGGCCAGACTCAGCGATCTAATGAGGCCCTTCGCAACTTAGTGAGACCCTGTTTCAAAATAAAGAATAAAAAATAGGGCTGGGGGCATAGCTCGGAGGTAGAATGCCTCTGAGTTCAATCCCCAGTACCAAAAAAAAAAAAAAAAAAAATTATCCTTCTTGTCAAATAATAAGTATTAAATATTTCTTCTCAGTACCCATGAATTTTCTATAGATAATTCTTATTATGAAGGCAAAAAAAAAATTAACTTCATTGTAATATTTTCTTGAAACTATGTGACTGATACATCTACTGTCTTGCTATATCAATACGTTGGTCCATTTTAGACCATTTTTATTCAATTGATTGAGCCATAGGCACAGCTGTTTGGATTTAGTCATTAGAGTAAATTTTAAAAGGCATTGTCTTTTACTTAATCTGTATTTAAACATACCAGCTTTCTTTTTTTACTATATTTAAATGTATTAACCCTTTTCTACTTATATGCTTCCATCTACTTATGTCTGTCCTTATCTCTTCTAAATTAATATAACTTACAAATATTTTCTCTTTTTAAAAAATTTAATAACAAGTGCTTTTCAAATGTTTCTGACATTTCTTTACAATACTAAACTTGACTAAAATTCAAAGTAATAGTTCCATATGCATTTATTTGTTATGATTTGTTTGAATGAGCATAATCATTATTTTAGATGCCACAGCAAATTAATTAAGTGAAAATGGCTTGATTTTTTTGCTTAATATCTTATAAGTGAAAAATGTTGATGATAACTTTCAAACTCAGGTCTTTTAATGCATACCAGCACTGACTTGCTTAAAAGCTATTTGATTCCTTCTCTTTTGCCCTTCAGAAGGGCAAAGACCTATTTCTAGTGATTTTCTTTCTTTCATTCACTTTTTACTCACCCTCCTCTTACATGTAAGACAAATAAATATGAAGCCTTCTGAAGGAAAATGAGGTTTTGCTCTCTGCCTCATTCTTATCCAGATCATCTGTGTAGTTCAAGTCAACATCTTAGGTTAGAGAGACCCATAGGAAAAAATCATTTTCAAATTTCAGAATTTTTGAAGTTATAAGAGTAATATCATTATGATTTGAATCTAGAATATTTGACAAAGGCTCCTGTGTTGAAGGCTTGGCTCCTAATGCTGCAGTATGCAGAAGTGTGGATCTGGGGAAGTGATTGGATCATGAAGGCTTTAACCTCATCATTGAATTAATTCATTTGATGGGTTAATAATTTGAATGGATTACTGGGAGGTGATGGAAACTGTAGGAGGTGAAACATAGTTGGAAAAAGTCCTTGGAGGCATGCCCTAAAAGAGTATATTTTGTCTTTGGTGCCTCTTTTCTCTCCCCTTCCCTTTATCTATCTATCTATCTATCTATCTATCTATCTATCTATCTATCTATCTATCTGTCATCTTATCTGTCATCATCTGTCTATCTTCTTCTCCCATGATGCTGACACAGATCCACAGGAACAGCTGACCATGGATTGAAACTTCTTAAACTGTGAGCCTAAATAAACCTTTCTTTCTCTGACATGTTTATATCAAGTATTTTGGTCACAGTGATGAAAATCTGGCCAACACAAATACTTGATCCATACTGAGCTGTTTGGGCTGCTTTAACCTTTTACAAATGTAATAATGAAAATAATGTGGGAGTTTGGACAGTGACTCTTAATTTTATACAATATAATTTCTTCACCCAAATTTATGAATATTCACATTGTGTCAGTTTTTTGACAGCATATGAGTTTGCTAACAGTGTTTTGGTCTTTGAATTATTGAGAAACTTTGGTTCTCTAGTATATTAGCTTTGAGTTAAGGTGGAGAGAGGTTGAGATAAACACAAAACTTCCTTTATCTGAATCCTAAACTGCTAGGCTAATCCAATCACCTGAAAATCACAATCTATACACAACAGCACATCATTTTCATTTCCTTTTCTTTAAATATTTTATATGGAAATAGGTGGCAAAAGTCTGGGAGAGATTTCTGCTTTTTCTAGTTTCTCTGAACAAAATATCATAAAGTAGCTTTTCTCAAAAAATAGTTTTTGTTTCTTTGTTTGATTTTTGCCATTTTCTTAGGGAGCCAGGAAGATAATATGCTTCCTGACACCTACTATAAATTTACTTCTACTTTACCTACCATTATTGATTGCATAATTTCCCATATTTGGTGAACTCTTTCCACTTCATGCTTAGGTAAATTGATTTTTGACGCTACCTTTTAAGTACCCCTCACCATGATTTTTATTTTGAATTTTATTTAACAAAACTTGACTCTTTCAACCACCTCATTCATAATTAACTTTGTGTCTGATTTCCCTGTTACTGTATTGTCTGATTTTTTCTACTAAAATTTATTTAAAAAATATTTACATGCCTCAGTTCATACACTAACTTCTCACAGCATCTTACACTTGGCTTCTTTTCTCTTTTCCTCTTCCTTTTTAACCTCTTTTCTATAACACTCGTCTGTAAATACTTCTTCCATAAAGAGTGGTCTTGTTCATTTATGAAACATAAGCTGGAGTTTTTTGTTCATATTGAGGTCCTCAGCACCTAAGATAGTTTGTGGAATATAATATATATGCAGCACATATCTAATGATTCAGAGAACTTATATTTATTAATTACCTACTATGTATAAAACTCACAAGCACTTTACATATTGTATTTTATTTAGATTTCATAATTCCAATCTTATCACATACAGAAAATTGTTTTGTTTTTATTTAAATACTAAAATATTGTAAAGCTACTTTTTAATAATTTTTTGATGGAAAAAAGAATTGGGAATGGGGAACTAGTTCATCTTTGTATACATAGCCGTTAGCATCTGTGGATGAAAAAAATGATTTATGGATTTTTTTTTTAGGTTAACTGCTATAAAGTAGCAATTTAATAATCGCCAACTTAAACTTTTACCCTGGATCACAGGAATTAAATTGCATGGAATGAAAAATAAGTTTATTTGCAATTTTGGGAAGCATTTTGTAATGAAAATTGAGAGTATTTTTTATTATTTTTGTATTTTATTATAAACAAAGCATGAAATCCCAAGTAAAAGAAGATACATTGGAAAGGGGAAATTGCAACTTAAGAAATTGCCTCATTTCTTAAGTTGATCTTTCAGTAGTTGCTTTACTATCATGTTGAAAAAAAAAAGAATTTTAACTACATATTCCCACCTATATATCATCTTAGGTACTTTACACATACCATGAAGATATAGAATAACTGAAATCATGCACACTTGTAATCCCAGCATTTGGGAGGCTGAGACCGGAGGATCCGGGTTTGGGGCCAGCCTCAGCTACCTAGTGAGGCACTATGCAACTTAGTGAGACCCTGTTTCCAAATAAAGAATACAAAAGAGGGCTGGGGGTGTAGCTCAGAGGTAGAATGCCCCTGGGTTCAATCCCCAGTACCGAAAAAAAAAAAAAAAAGAATAACTGAATTCATATGTTATCTTCCTATGTGTCAGACTCAAAATATCAAAATCTTGATACCTTTTTTTGTCAATGACAGAGCCAGGATTATATTCAAGGAATGTGATCTCAGAATCAGAAATTCTAATCACTACCAGAGATTTCCTCTTACACATAAATAAAAGGCTCATAAGACTATAAACTATGATTTGTTTACTGTTATATCCCATTTAATTGTAATAGTTCTTGTTTTATATTAAATACACAGTAAATATTATATCAGTTATCCACTATGTACCAATTGAGATTCTATGTGTGACATATTTTTTTGCACGTTATGTGTGATAACTGTCACCAGAAGGACACAGGTTCTTCCCTATATGGAGCTTAACAATCTAATAAATAAGAGATATTAATAAAAATAACTATAAAAATATTGAATTTAAAAATGTGATAAAGGAGAGTGAGGAAAATCAAAATAAGCTAATGAGAAGTTTAACAGAAACACTTGATTACATCTGAAGTTTTTGTATTTTATTTTTTTGGTGTGTGTGTTTTAAGAAAAATGTAAGCCGGTTTGTGAGGGATGCCTGTATCACCAGTACTTGGGAGCCTGAGACAGGAGGATGACAGCTTTAAAAACAGTGTCAGCAACATAGTAAGATTCTCAGCAACCTAGAGAGAGCCTGTGTCAAAACAAAAGACAACTAAGCAAAAAATAAATAGATGAAAAGAGCTGGGGGTATAGCTTGGAAATAGAATGCCCTCGAGTTCAACCCTCAATATCTCAAAAAAGAAAAAGGAAAAAAAAAGTAAAAGAGAGTAATGTTTTCAATGGGAACTAGAGCACGGATTGGTAAGTGCTAAATATGAAAAAGGGGTTTGCAGAGCCTTTGGGGAAGAGAAAATGTGAATTTTCATCCCCATTGTGAGGAATAAACACGAAAGTTGGTGAAAGTTGCAAGGAGAAAAATAAGAAAATTGTGGAGAAGAAAGAGCTTGAGGGGTAACTAGGGCTTAGATATGCAAGGTTTCATGGATTCTATGAAAATTCTCGTATTTATTTAACAGGAATACGTCAGCATTGAAAACATGTAAGCAGGGGAAGTAACCAGGGCCATGAAGAGTGAAGCTTTATACTTTTTGCAATGTAACAATTACTATGAAAGCTGGCAGAAAACAAAGACTTCTGAGTCACGAAGGACTTCATTACTCACAGCAATAACAGCAGCAGTTATTTTAACATTTGTGCCATTTCTCTGAAATCCAATTCCCGCAGAGTGATGTAAAGGGGCCAGGTGATACCTACTCTCAGGGTAGTGTACCTCTTCTTAGGGAATCCAATTTTTTCTAATGGACAGTGAGCCTGCTCAACCTTCACTGCAGAGACATTTTCTTTGTTATATGGGACAGTAATCTAACCTGCCAATTGGTCCATATGTGTGTGGGGGGCACTCTAATTATAAAATGAAGTGTTATAATTGCTTGGGATGTGTCTCTGAAAACCTGTCTTTCAAAGCCATTTGCTCTACAAACTACTTCGGTAAAATAATCCAGAACAAGGTGGTCAGTAGTCTATCTCACAAGATGTGCAGAACTACGAGATCCATGGAGAGCTGTCTCCTATCCCTGTCAAGATAGGATCACATTCCTTACAAAGCTAACCCAAGTAGACTTTGTGAAATAGCTGCTTTGTTTTTCAAAATCTTCTTATAAATTGTCCATATTTTTTAACCACCTCGTTATCACATATAATCAAGTTAACTATTTCAGTTCTGCTTCCAGATAAGCTTATAATTAGCAGGTTAAAGCTACTTCTATAGCTTCATAGTTATTTATGTAAGTGTATAATCATATTGAGTAGTTTTAGTAGTTTTTAGTTGTCATGTTTAAATTCAGTGAAAAGTATTACTGTATCGCTTATTGAGGGTATTATAAGTGACATATCTTGAATTAAGGGCTTGTTTAGTTTTAAATATACTTTTCCTTTAAAATATTCATAATATTTTATTAGTTGGAAATTCTCTAATCATAAGAGATAAGAATGAAATTTTTATTTACTAGTTACTTGAAAAGTGAAAGGAACTACTTATTCTTCTATATTTTTTACCTTTTGAAAGCAGTTATAGGGAATAATTTGTTATATGAAGCCAAATGCATCAAGTTGTATCTTTTTTAAATATTTTTGCTTTGAAACCATTTGTATACGTAGCAGCCACATTTTTAAAGATATAACCAGTAATCCAGTATCACTTCTGGCCTTTATACACTTTAAAGTTATATCTCCCTGGGGATTTTTATTTCATTTACAAGTGTAATTTGTTTGAAAATATAACAGATTTCCCTTTCTTGAAATGGTTTGTGTTAGAAAAGGAAATAAATGCTAATAGGAACACAGATGGAGGCTATGGTACTGAAGAAATCAACTCTGAATACATTCATTGACAAGAATATATTATGTATGATTTTAGAAAGTGTACTCACACAATTTTAGAAGAAAAAAGAAGTTTGAAAGGGGAGAGTAATTCAGCAAAGAAAAAGCTTTATTTTTCAATTATAAATATTTTAGAATTATAAATATTTTTAATATGACTATATATGCATGTCTGGTTTTATTTCTTGGGAAGTGAGAGGTAGCTAAATCAAAACTTATTTTGAAAATAGCCTGTTAAAGCTGGTAAAATAGCTTTTAAAAAACAATCAATAGATCATTTCAATTTTTTATTTCTATTGTACCAAATTAGCCTTTGAAAACAAAAATAACAAAAGTAATTGTGTGCCAATCAGTTGTAATCATTTTGAATCCAAAAAAAGCTGTAAAGCTCTAGTAAGGAGTAACTGCCCTAGGGTAATAAAAATGTTGTAAACACTAGAGATTGCAAAAGATTTTCAATGGTAGTGATATACACCTTAAGGGGGGAAAATTGGCCTGGAGAGGGGTGAGGGAACAAAAATAAAATAAAAATCCTATGCTATTACAATGTTTTGGGGCCTTCGAAGTATAAACCTAATCTGTAGATAAACTCTTTTGCTTAGCTTCAGCAGCCCACAGCTGTAACCCCAGTACTTGGGTGGTTGAGACAGGAGGATGTTTCAAGTTCAAGGCAAGCGCTGGATAACTTAATAAGACTCTCTTTCTAAATAAATAAATAAATAAATAAATAAATAAATAAATAAAATTTTAAAAAAAGGCTGGAGTGCAACTCAGTGGTAGAACGTCCCTGGGTTAAATTCCCAGTACAACAAAACAAAAACCTCCTTACTTTAGTGTTTAATATTTGTTGCAAGTGTCTCATTTTTTTCTTATAAATAAAAAATAAAAGTTGAGAAACACTGCTGTAGAGTATGCAAAGATTTCCAAACTTTATGAAAATATTAAAGATAAAATATTTGTGCATAAAAGTATATATATGCATATATATATATACACATATGTGTGTGGATTTGTTTATGAATACAGTAGTTGTCATTTGTAATTTAATCTCAGCCAAAAAATTTTAGGAAACGGAGCTATGAAATATTTTATAGAGGCAGATAAATAGATAATCCTTAAATGAATTGCTTTTTTTCCTACCTGGTTTCAGTATTTACCAATATATGAATTAAAATATCAGAATAGGATTTATTTAAAATCTTATTAAAACTTTAAGACTAGGAGGGATTAAAGAAAACTAATTTTGTTAAGAAAAAAAGAAAACTAAATAAAATAAGCGGACTAAATAAGTTTTTTTATGAGCCTTTATTTTATTCTTCTATAAATGCAATAATCTAATATATTCATTTTTGTAAGGAATTTTGGGCTCATCAAATGTTTTCTTCAGGTTTTCATATAGTGGAGCAACACTGACATCCAGTAGTTAGTGAAGTGAATCTCAGCAGCATTTTTTGGTATAGAAAAAAATCCCACCTGGAGTATCTTCATGCCCACACACACATGCAGGCATACACACACATACACACCCACAAGCGCGTGCACACACACACACACACACACACACACACACACACACACAAACATCCTGCCTTCATTTCACTGAAAACTATTTCCAGAACATTCTTTCATATTGTTCTGGTCCCATGTTGAATCACTTTAGAATATAGTTTGAGGCAAAAGTTAATGTTGTTGCTTATAATGTTATTCCTCCTCACCAGCCAATATTCTATATTTCAGTGAATCGCCATCATTAGTCCACTGCCAGTCTATTCCCTGATGTCCTGCTTCCAAAGTTCAACATTACAATGCAAACACATTGCTCTTTTGATTCTGCAGCCTGACTCCCAGGAGAGTGCAGTGAGGCAATAGATTCAAAAATGAAATTAGGAAATAAAGACTAATGATTTCAGGGAACTGTAATGTCCTATTTGTCTCTGTATCTCTTCTTAGTCTTGGTAATAATTTTCTTTGATCAAACTGTTTCCTTCAGTTATTTATATCAAAATATGTACATCATTTTTCAGGCATTCAAGAGCTTCAAAAGGCATTCATCTATGCCTGGAAGGTCGTGTGTGATGTGAAAACAGTCTAAAGTGATGTGTTAATGCTAAGGTGTAAATGCCAATTAAAACTCATGACCTGGAAAAAAGAATAAGCACCCATATGACTAAAGCACCTGAAAGGTAAATATGAAACCCAAGTAAATACATCATCGTGGCCACAAGCAGCTGTGTTTTAGAAAGCATGGTGCCTTTATAGTCCAGCTCCTTGTTGGTAAATACAATAAATATTTCTTTAACCTAGTGCTTAAGGGCAGCTGGAGTATGATTATTGGGCAACCTCAATATTCTGGTCTTCTTATATAATACTGTAAACTGAAAGAAGTCACTCTCTCCACAACCCTCACCTTTTCATGTTGCCTTTCCGTTGATGCGTAGCTGAGAAATGGCCATGAGGCACCAGAAAAGCAGGGGAAAGAGTAAATGTCAGGAATCAACAAATTCTTTTCAAGAAAAATGCAGAAAAAAAAAAACTTCTGTGCAAATGATATATGCTTATTTTCTTTTATGAATTTTGTCCTTAACTACAATTCAGAAACAAAGTTCTGATAATAGCTCTAGCTCAAGTTAATGTTCTGTGTATAACTAGAAAGAATGTTTCATTTCTCTCTGGAACTCTAGCCTTCACATTTAGCCATCCCTTTGAATAAGTGGCGGTCATAATATGTATTTTAGAATGTGCCTTATTGCACTTTCCAAAGAGAATCACAGGCAGCTAAATTTGTTGCTATAGGATCACATTTGGATATAAACTCTTCAAAGGTGTCTGCTTACTTTGGAAATCCATTTTCCTCTCTACATGCACTCGCATGCCTTAGAATAAGCTCTTCACCAAGCTGGGCACATCCAGGAACTTGCTGTGCTTCTAATAATTACTCACCTTGCTGCTGTTGAGCTTCAGAAGAGAAAACTACTATGAAAAAATAGCTCCAGTACTCTGGCATAGAGAATAAGGTACATTTTTCAGATAGCAACCTCACCCACATTGTAAATAATCAGTTGACTTTCATGAATCTTACCATACAAAAAATAAAATGAAAGATTTTATACGCATAATACAGTTTTCTCTTTTAAAAATAAATGAAGCCAATGAACTTTTCCAGTGTGGTGCAAGAACTACTCAGAGTATCACTATCCTGAGTTGGGCTAAAAAGACTCTGGTTGGCACTGACACTGGATAGGACAGCTGTCACCATTTCTTCCCCGGAAGGGGTCCCATTCCTTTTCTGGCAAAGGATGGGAACTTGGCTGGATAAAAAGAAAAAAAAATAAATAAAAATTCTTACACTTATACAATGCCAAAATAACAAGAGAATTATGTTAAAAACAAAATAAATTCACAACAGAAAATTGGCACTATAAAATAAAATACTGTACTTGAAATTGATAGTTTATTATACAAATCTGCTATTAATTAATGATCAATATGTAACAAAATTCAAAATTTTGACATTTCACACTTTATTGTATTACTTTGCCAACTGCCAATTGTGAAGATGTTCAAAAATATGTTTAATTTTTTCATCTTACTATATTCTTTAGGGATTGATAAGAAATTTACCTATTCATTTAGTCAGTAATGATTAATCTTATGCTTATTGTATATCAGAAATTTGATAAGTGAGAAGACATTTTAGATAAAAAAAATTCTTGCCCTAAAAATTCATATAATTAAATATCATAGAATGCTTTATGGACATAATTATGTTCTACTTATATACCTTTCTGTAAAAACTCAAATTGCATATTGACCAATCTAATTTTAGATTGCAGACAAGAAATTCAAAATGAAGGTCAAACTCTTTTGCAGCATATAAGTGGACAATTCTCATCTTTTAAAATCCAATATTTATAGACAAATAATTATTTTATAGTAGAGTCTCACCTGAACAGGACTGAACAGGTTAATGCTGAAATTCAATAGAAAATAATTCCTGGTTGATGATGGCTTAATGTAATTTTACCTGTAAGAGTAGAAATTAAGTAGCAGGATAGAATTAAATTAAGCTTTTATTTAAAAGAGTATAAAATAATGTGTTTATGTATATTTAATGTATGCTCTTTTAAAACCTTGGTACACTAACTCATGAGGTTTATCAAAGTATAAATATGTCGATTGAAGCCTGGGTTGGTTCCATAATTTAGTTATTGTGAATTGTGCTGCTATAAACATGGATATGTATGTATCACTCTAGTATTCTGATTTCAGTCCCTTTGGAAAGATACCCAGAAGTGGTATAGCTGGATCATATGGTGAATCCATTCCCAGTTTTCTGAGGAATCTTCATAGCAAATGAATGGATTACAGAAGTATGGATATACACACAATGAAATTATACTCAGCATAAAGAAGAGCAAAATTATGTCATTTATAGGAAAATGGATGGCCAGTCACAGAAAGTGAAGGGTCATATGTTTTCTCTCATATGCAGAAGCTAGGGAGTAATCAGGATACCAGGGGGACTTCAAATAATGAAGGAAAAACTCCAGTGGAGCCAGGAAAGTGGTCTTGGGAAGTTGGGGAGAGAGAGGGAGAATTAATGAAGGAAACACTTCCACTGACAGGATGTACATAGGTGAGAATACTAATGTCAATCTCAATATCCTGTATGGGGAAGGGGTGGAGTGAGGAGGAAGCCAGGACAAAACACATCAAGTGCTATATGCATGTATGCCAATATAGCTATGATCTACATTAAGATGTGAGACTAAAATGCACCAACAAAAGTATAAAATAGTAATAAAAACTATGAATGTGATAATGTTATACATGCATATATGTATATATTACATTAATTTTAGAATCACAGTTTTGTCTCAGTACAAACTAAGTTGTACATAATTATTCAGATAGCGATAGCAAATAAAATGTAAATTTTATACAACAAAATTTTGCAAATTTTTATGTGCCTACCATTGTTGAAGCTTATTTCAATAAAGTTAAAGGAAAGACTGGGTCTCCAGTGTTACTCTGAAAGAGAAATTTACATGTTATACTTTAAAGTATACTTACAGTATAACCTTGGAAGAAAGCTCAAGTGCTTACTGTACACATAGATTACTTTACAAGTTTTATGTTGTTGTTGTTTATTTGGGTGATTCACTTAATATATAAACCTCCAAGTTTTGCTGATTGTTCTGACCAGACCGATAAGATCAGGGAGTGGGATCTACTACCTTTTGCCTATACAATACTTTATTTTTGTGACTGTTGACTTCCTGTTTGGCACCATCAATTTTCTCTCTTCTATCCTGGCAATATCATGGCATACACACCCTTATCTGTTCTAGTACCTCCCACCTTATGAAAATTTGTCTGAATCCATGGTACTTCCATTCCTGTGTTTTATTTCATATCAAATTATTCCCTTAAAAATTTTTAACTCCTAATCTCAATTTTCTCAAACTTCATTATTTCAATTGTGCTTAGAACATTAATCTCCTCTTTCTTTACTTAAACTATATTTTGGGTTTTTTCTCCCACTACATTTATTGATTATTATCTTTCTTTAATATTTACATGTTGAAATAACCAATATTTTAGATTTAGGATTATTTAAGGTCAACATTTTTCTAATAAGTGGCCTCATCCAATTCCATGCCCTTCTTTACTATCTATATGTTGATGCTTCTCGTGTTCATCCTTTCTCTGCTTTCTGCATATTCTACTAACCATTAGCATTTTGAGAAAAAAAAATTGGGTTAAAATTTAATATGCTTAAAATATATCAAGTCTCATTTTTTACCCCCTTCATCCCCTTGAACTTATTCATTACTGGTATTTTCTAGCTCAGAAAATGGAATGACTATCTAATAGTTGGGCCCAAACCTCACAACTTGTATGTTTCAACACTCACAAAAACTCCATGCAATCCATCATAATTCCCATATACTTGAGTCTAATAAAGAAAACAGTAAACTGAGTGCTGGGGATAAACAATTAGGAATGCAGTTCTAGAGAACAGAATGGCTCATGTTGTTCTCTCTCAAATCCAGAGAGATCTATAAATATTGAAATGACTCAATTTCTGTAGGCATGTTTGTGGAGTTAGAGGAGAGGCCGACCTTTAGCACATGTGACACTATGCAACATAGCAAAGAGGAAACAATATTGTAGAGCTATGTTAGAGTTAGGATGGGTCTGCAGTGTCCCTCAAAGTCTGAAGTTTCATCACCAGCCTGTGGCACTGTGGCTGGTGATGAAACATTAGGAAGTGGAGACTAGTAGAAGGAAGCAGGTTACTGAGGACATGCTCCTGGAGGTTATATTGAGATTCTGGCTCCTCCTCTCTTCTCCTTAGTTTCTATCCACCTTGAGTTGAGCAACTTCGCTCTTCCATGTGTCCCCTGCTACACACACACACACACACACACACACACACACACACACACACACACACCACATACACCACACACACATACACACACACACACACATACACATTGATGTCCTGCCTTACTCAAAATAATAGGGCCAAGGAACCATGGACTGCAACTTCTGAAACTGAGCAAAGACAAATCTTTCATCCTTTAAAAGTTAATTTTCTCAAATATTTTGTCACAGTTATGGAAAACTAACACAAGCTATAATATATATATATATATATATATATATACATTTAGTTATATATATATATTTAGTACAATTATATTAAAAGGTCTAAAATCTAAATAGTTACAATTAATCAGTTATTGATGATTCTAAAGTGAGTCAATATGTGACATGTACAGGATTGGAATACAGAATTTAATCACTGAGAATGCATCAAATGACAAAAAAAGTGGCCAAATCATGTCAGCTAAGAGATGTTCTCATCTGAATCATTTTGCTGTATTTACTAAACACAGTGCCACACAATGAGGCCCTTATAGGTAACAATAAATTTGTCTATATAGTGTACATATGTATGGGACATACATGCATACACTTGCACATACACACATATATATGTATATATGTACAAAATACATTATTACATTTATAATATTAAGTATAAGTTGTATAATCAAATGCACATTTATATATCACATTATATGCATGAAATAAAAAATTATATGTCTAGTATATGTATTTATATATGTATGCACATATAAAGAAATATAAAAAGATTTATTTCCAATGTCTCTAATTTTTAAATGTCTGATATTATTTAAAATGTAATAAGGCCCTAATGAGACTTTCTCTTTCACTTAAAACACTATAATGTGTTTACAGAGCTTCAGATACCTATGGAATATCATTAAGCGTACCAACATTTGTATAATTAAAGTATCAGAATGGGAGTAAAGACAGGGATAAGAGAAATATTGAGATAATAGTGGCTAAAATTTCCCAAATTTGATGAACAATGTTGATCTACATGTCTGAGAAGCTCAATGAACTTCATGTAAGATAAATGTGAAAATCTACATCTAGACACATCGTAGTCAAATTGTAGAGAGACAAAGAAGAAAACCTGAAATTGTCAGTAGTAAAGTAACTCATCAAGTACAGGGGATACTCAATATGATTTATAGCTGCTTTCTCATGAGGAAAATCCACAGAAGCCAGAAGGCAGTGATGCTGTGTTCAAAATGCTAAGAGAAAAAGCTATTGACCAAGAAGGCTGCTAGGCTATATTAACTAGTTTGACTTTACAAATATGATATAATTGGTACAATCAAGTACAATCTTGTTCAGTAACTTATGTATACATTTATTTCTGGTCACTGGAGATAATAGCAGAATATAAAAACAATTTTTATTTTACACAATTAATGTCCAAATGATTTAATTATCATATAAGTGATACACATAGATAGGGGAAGAATATACAATCATTGGATATAACAGGAGGCCCTGAGCTGGTCTGGTGTATTCTATGTTTTCCTTAGTAAAAGGATGCTTGAGTAGAATTATTCAAAATGAGTAGGAACTTTGAGTTCTTCCCCTACATTCAGCACTTACTTATTTTTAAACTCCAAGTGACTGAGGGATGTGTCTATCTTATTTACTAATATAGATACAATCCCTGACCCATAGGCAGTGCCCCATCAATATCTATTAAATAAATGAATGAGCTTTTATTTCAGCTACCTGTTATGCATGGAAGAGTTTTCATAAAGCAGTACATGAGAGCAACACTAGCTGTCAGGAAACTATGAAGGAATGATTCTGAAACTTACATTTTGCTCACAGCTGATAACATATTTAAAGAATCATAATAAATAAACAAATAGTTTTGAAAAACAGCAAGCAAAATAACGATCACACAGGATTTATGTTAATGAGCATTGAAATGCTATTCTTTCATTAACAATGTCACTTTTGCATGTCTTTACATTACAGAGAATAATATTTCTAATTATTTGTGTGTATATGTGATTTATTTTATGTGTATTTCTACCTATTATACTCAGTAGGTAGAAAGATATATATATATATATAATTTTTTTTTCAGTACTGGGGATGTAACCCATGGGCATTCTACCTCCAAGCTACATCCCCAGCCCTATTTTTTTTATTCTTTATTTTGAAACAGGGTCTCACTAAGTTGCGGAGAGCCTCACTAAGTAGCTGAGGCTGGATGCAAACCTGGATCCTCCAGTCTCAGCCTCCCAAGTACTGGG
>PVLC010025135.1:0-10546 GCA_004027655.1 Graphiurus murinus
CGGTACTGGGGATTGAACTCAGGGGCATTCTACCTCCGAGCTATACCCCCAGCCCTAGTTTTTATTCTTTATTTTGAAACCGAGTCTCACTAAGTTGCGGAGTGCCTCACTAGGTAGCTGAGGCTGGCCGCGAACCCGGATCCTCCGGTCTCAGCCTCCCGAATGCTGGGATTACAAGTGTGCGCCACCACACCCGGCTTGAACTATACATTTTAAGTTAGTTAAATGAAGCCGGGCATGGTGGCACACGCTTGTAATCCCAGCATTTGGAAAGCTGACACTGGAGGATCTGGGTTCGCGGTCAGCCTCAGCTGCTTAGTGAGGCCCTCCGCAACTTAGTGAGACCCTGTTTCAAAATAAAGAATGAAAAAATAGGGCTGGGGCTGTAGCTTGGAGGCAGAATGCCCCCAGGTTCCATCTCCAGTACTGGAAAAAAAAAAAAAAAAAAAGTTGGTTAAATGATTAAAAGAAGCCGGGCATGGTGGCGCACGCTTGTAATTCCAGCATTTAAAGAATAAAAAATAGTGGCTGAGTTCAATCCCCAGTACCGAAAAAAAAAAAAAAAAAAAAAAAAAATTAAAAGAAAAAGAAATTGAACCTGGGCATGACCGCACATACCTGTAATCCAAGTACCTGGGAGACTGAGACAGGAGTATCACAAGTTCAAGGCTAGCCTCATCAAGTTAGCAAGACCTAGCTGGGCATGGTTGTGCACACCTGTAATCCTAGAACTTGGGAGGCTGAGACAGGAGCATTAGAGATTCACAGCCAGCCTCAGCAACTTGTGAGGCCCTCTACAAACTTAGTGAGACCCTGCTTTTTTTTTTTTTTTTTTTCGGTACTGGGGATGGAACCTGGGGGCATTCTACCTTCAAGCTACAGCCCCAGCTGTATTTTTTCATTCTTTATTTTGAAACAGGGTCTCACTAAGTTGCGGAGGGCCTCACTAAACAGCTGAGGCTGGCCTCGAACCCGGATCCTCCAGTCTTAGCCTCCAAATGCTGGGATTACAAGCGTGCACCACCATGCCCACCAGGACCCTGTTTCAAATAAAGAATATAAAGTAGGGCTGGGGGTGTAGATCAGAGGTAGAATGCACCTAGGTTCAATACCCAGCACTGCAAAAAAAAGAAAAAAGAAAAAAAAATTATCAAGACCCTCTGCAACTTAGCAAGACCCTTTTTCAAAAGAAAAAATAGAGCTGGAGGTGTGGCTCAGAGGAAGAATGTCCCTGAATTCAATCCCCAGTACAAAAAAAAAAAAGAATAGCCCAAAGCAGAGTCTGCTCTGAGGCCAAAGATCTTATATAAAAAAAAAAAAAAAAAAAAAAAAAGCTAAGATGATGAGCTGGGAGTGGTAGCACACACTTTTTTTTTTTTTTTTGCGGTACTGGGGATTGAACTCAGGGGCATTCTACCTCCGAGCTATACCCTCAGCCCTATTTTTTATTCTTTATTTTGAAACAGGGTCTCACTAAGTTGCGGAGGGCCTCACTAGGTAGCTGAGGCTGGCCTCGAACCCGGATCCTCCAGTCTCAGCCTCCCAAATGCTGGGATTACAAGCATGCGCCACCACACCCAGCTTGGCACACACTTTTAATCCCAGTACTTGCAAGGCTGAGACAGGAAGATCACAGGTTCACGGCTAGCCTCAACTAGTGAGGCCCTCTACAACTTAGTGAGACCCTGTTTCAAATTAAAGAATAAAAAATAGGGCTAGGGTATAACTTGGAAGTAGAATGCCCCTGGGTTCAATCCTCAGTTCCACACATACAAAAAAAGCTAAGAATGAGGAGCAAAATGCCTAGGGGTAATACTTCCACCCCCAGCTCATAGGGGCATCATGTCCTATATACAGTTCCTGCTGCCTCTGCAGAGGAAAAATGGCCAAAATGGGCCCTGCTTAGTTGTTTGGCAAAGCCAAGGCCTCCCAGTGGCTTTGCTACTCTGGCAAGAAAAGCCTTCCAGCTGGGCGTGGTGGCACACACTTGTAATCCCAGCATTTGGGAGGCTGAGACCGGAGGATCCGGGTTCAAGGCCAGCCTCAGCTACCTAGTGAGGCACTCCACAACTTAGTGAGACTTGGTTTCAAAATAAAGAATAAAAAATAGGGTGGGGGTGTAGCTCGGAAGTAGAATGCCCCTGAGTTCAATCCCCAGTACCACAAAAAAAAAAAAGAAAAGAAAAGCCTTCCACAAGAGTGCCTGGTGCCCACACCTAACTAGCATTCTGTCCTTGCTGTCCTCAGCTGGAGCTACTCTCCTAGGACAAGGCAAAGCTCTGCTCCAATATAGCAGACATGGCTGGATTCTTACCCAGGATGCCTGAATTAACGAAATGTACCAGGCTGAAATATTCAAGCAGATCGTTTTGGATGGGAGTCCCAGAGATGAGCACCCGCCGGTTGGTGTTCAAGCTGTCCAGGGCCTGGTAAGTCTGATTCTCAGAGTTTTTAAGCCTGTGTCCCTGAAAGAGAATTCTCACTTAGGTCATGCTGTGGCATCCCTAAATGGTAGCAAAGTCTTGTGTAGATAGGAGAAGAAGAGTCACATGCATTACAGATACTGAGGCCTTCAGCACTAGGCAGGAGGCATCATGAAAGTTCATTCACCTACTTGCTTGGGGAGAAATATTAGGCTCATAAGGTAGACATTCAGTTTCTAGACCAGTGCTATAACAATCTTATAACAAGGATTCCCTCTGTTCCCTCCTCCAACCTCCAAGCCTCAGTAGCTTACCTATCCTCTTTAAAGATCATGTGGTGTTACAGACCCTTGCTTTCAGGGAATCTCCCCTCCCTACCAACCCAACCAGTCCAGAACCTTGAGTCAGGTGCCTTCTGTATTGTCCTGTCTGTGGCATCAGAGATAGAGTTGGCTAAACTTCTCCTTCCACCAGAATTCATATAGCTAGTATATCTAAAGAGTCCTCCCAAGCTGGGCATGGTGGCACATGCTTGTAATCCCAGTACTTGGAAGGCTGAGACTGGAGGATCCGGGTTCACGACCAGCCTTAGCTACTTAGTGAGGCCCTCCGCAACTTAGTGAGACTCTGTTTCAAAATAAAGAATAAAAAATAGGGCTGGGAGCCGGGCGTGGTGGCGCACGCTTGTAATCCCAGCATTCGGGAGGCTGAGACCGGAGGATCCCGGTTCGTGGCCAGCCTCAGCTACCTAGTGAGGCACTCTGCAACTTAGTGAGACCCGGTTTCAAAATAAAGAATAAAAAATAGGGCTGGGGGTATAGCTCAGAGGTAGAATGCCCCTGAGTTCAATCCCCAGTACCGCAAAAAAAAAAAAAAAAAAAAATAGGGCTGGGGATGTAGCTCAGAGGTAGAATGTCCCTGGGTTCAATCGCCAGTATCGCAAAAAAAAATAAAATAAAATAAAGAGTCCTCCCTTCACCTGTCTTCTCCAGTACCTGTTCTCCCTGTACCCCCCTGCCACATGCACACACAGCTTCCTTGCCACTTTTTTTTTAATTATTATTTTTTATTTTTGCAGTATTGGGGATTGAACCCAAGGACATTCTACCTCCAAGCTGCACCCCTAGCCCTATTTTTTATTCTTTATTTTGAAACAGGGTCTCACTAAGTAGCTGATGCTGGCTGCAAACCTTCAATCCTCCAGTCTCAGCTTCCCAAGTACTGGGATAACAATCTTGTGCCATCATGCCCGGCTTCCTCACCACGTCTAATGCTGGATTTCCCTAGGTCTTTACTCATGCCACCTTTCTGCCAAGAGCTTCTCTCTTTCTCTCTCTCTCTCTCACACACACACACAGGCAAATCCTTCAAAAGTCACCTGTTAAGCAAATTCTTCTTCAATAATCCAAGCTGCTGACCTCTCTCACCTGTGTTCCCATGTACATACTGCTGATACTAGTGAACCCTTTTAATGTGCCAGGCACTGTATTAAGCGTTTTACTTATATTCTCTTCAATAATCTACACAATGGGTAGAAATTATAACACCCATTTTAGGAGCTGGGAATTCAGCTCAGGGATGGTGCACTTGCCCAGCTTGTATACACACAAAATGATGATGATGATGATGATAGCCATTTTAGAGACAAACTGAAGTTCAGAGAGGAAAACAAGTATCCAAAATTACGCTGATAAAAAGTTAGAAGAAGCCGGGCTTGGTGGCGCACGCTTGTAATCCCAGCATTTGGGAGGCTGAGACCGGAGGATCCGGGTTCGAGGCCAGCCTCAGCTACCTAGTGAGGCACTCCGCAACTTAGTGAGACCCGGTTTCAAAATAAAGAATACAAAATAGGGCTGGGGGTGTAGCTCGGAGGTAGAATGCCCCTGAGTTCAATCCCCAGTACCACAAAAAAAAAAAAAAAAAGTTAGAAGAAATCAGGAGTGGTGGCACACACCTGTAATCCCAGTACTTGGGAGGCTGAGACAGGGGGATCGCAGATTCAAAGACAGCCTCAGCAAATAGTGAGACTCTCATTAACCCGGGGCATTCTACCTCCGAGCTACACCACAAGCCCTACTTTATTTTGAAAGAGGATCTCACTAGGTTGATGAGTCTCACTACTTACCAAAGCTGTCCTTGAACCTGTGATCTCCTGTCTCAGTCTCCCACATACTGGGATTACAGGAATGTGCCATCACACCCAGCTTGCAAGAACCTATTTCAAAAAATAAAAATAAAATAGGGCTGAGGATTTGGCTCAAAGGTAGAATGCCCCTGGGTTAAATCCCCAGTACCACCAAAAAAAGGTAGAAGAGCTGGGATTTGAACTCAAGTCTGCATGACTTCAAAGTCTGGACACTATTCTACTTTGCCTCTTACCTACTGCTATGCATACATGAGTACTAATCACACTCCAAAGTACTTTATTTCACCTTCATGAACTTCTTCCTTCCTTCCTTTTTTTTCTTTCTGCGTACCAGGGATTGAACTCAGGGGCATTCTACCCCCAAACTAATCCCCCTCCCCGCCCTATTTTATTCTTTTTATTTTGAAACAGGGCCTCACTAAGTAGCTGAGGTTGCCATGAACCAGGATCCCCGGGTCTCAGCCTCCAAAGTACTGGGATTACAAGCATGTGCCATCACGCCCAGCTTTTTTTTTTCCCCCCAATTGTGAGACAGGGTCTTGCCAAAGTTGCCCAGGCTGGACTTGAATTTGCCAATTCCAGTCCCCTATCAGACCAGTTGCTAGCTCTAGACCCAGCTTGCCTGGCATGTGTGAGGCCCCAGGTTCAATCCTCAGCATAGCAAAAAAAAAAAAAGAAACACAAACTCTGGCATCTCAGCAAATCAAATGTTTGATCAGATGAAAGGCTACCTTAGTTCTCATTTATAAACTGGTGCTGCATTTCTGTTCTGGCAGAGTCCTCAATTTATCCTTTGTTAAAACAAAAACGAAACTTAGAATAAATATCACCACATTGACACCTGTGAGTAGGATCCAAGTCTTTTACAAGCATTTCCCCAAAACCTTTCACTTGGTGTGCTTTGTGTTCTAGCACTTGTAAAGGAACATCAATGGATCTAGATGAGGTGCATAAGAGCAGCCCTTCCAGCTGGGCGTGGTGGCGTACACCTGTAATCCCAATACTTGGGAGGCTGAGACAGGAGAATTGTAGGTTCAAGACCAGTCTCAGCAATTTAGGGAGACTCTAAGCAACCTAGTGAGACCCTGTTTCAAAACAAAACAGAGTGAGGCATGGTGGTGCACGCTTGTAATCCCAGTACTTGGGAGGCTGAGACAGGAGGATCGCAGGTTCACAGCCAGCCTCAGAAACTTAGTGAGACCCTGTTTTGAAATAAAGAATTAAAAATAGTGCTGGGAATGTAGCTCAGAGGTAGAATGCCTCTGGATTCCATTCCTTGTACCGCAAAAAAAAAAGTCCTGTCTTAGACCAGGTTCCAGGTGCTTTCCCCCTGTTGTGATGAAATTGATGCCAGGGCCCCAAGCACAGGTTGACTCCTGAAATCCTTTATCTCAACCAGGAGGAACAGCCCATCAGGGTATCAGGAATTTGAGACATACTAGACAAACACTAACTTTTTCCCAAATTGGGAAATAGCTCACAATTAGTTGGTACCCAATAGTACACTTTTCTCCTGTGTCTCTTCCCTAACTCCCTGAGATACTGGACCAATCTGGAGTTCCCAGAGCACAACCAAGCATGCCTATCAGTAGACAAAAGGACCAAGTCTTTCAATCAGCTCTCTATTAGAGTCTCGGAAGTATGCAAAGTGACCTTAACACTCCCCAAGAGACGCAAAGAGCAACAACCTCAGAGCCAAGCCCACTACAGTTCTGGAAGACTCTATAGTAGGAATCCCCCAGTCACCCTTACTACTTTCTGAGTACCACCATTCATGCATACTGGCTTATGATATACCAAGAACTGGGAAGAGCTTTCTCCTAATCACTGAATTGAATCCCTCCAACAATCCTATGTGACAGGTACCATTGCCCCTTTTTCCTGATACAGAAATAGAGGTTCAGGTGGCTACGTAACTTAAATCCAAGGTCACACTAACTGATTCAGTGGCAAAGCAAGGATCTGAATAAAGGTCTCTGATTCTAGAACCTGCTCCCCTAAACACTATGCTATGTCTCTCCAAACTTCCAAATCTTCCCATCCTTCAAGGTCCTTTTTTGGTCTAGGACTACTATCTGGAGGGAACAAAACCAATTAGCCCTCAGCACCTCACTCTTCTTGGAGTTCCAAGCACTATTTAGTCCCTCTTTTGGCAGACTGGTGTCTTGGGCTCTTGTCTCTTCCAAGGCAGCACCCTACCCAGGGGCTAGTGTAGCACTGGGATGACAGTGCTCAGTGAGGGGGGACTTTCACAGATCTCCTATGACAGACTGCTAAGCATCAAGTACCTCATCACATATGACCAGTCCAACACTTCCTTTCTGAAGAACTCCCACATGTAGGCGAAAGGTCTCATAGGAAATGATGAGGATGGGAGAAGGCACTCTGGCTCCACGCTGATTCATAAATGTTTCTACAACAAAAATCAGAATATATGAAAGAAAACAAGTTTGACCTGGCCTTTTCTTTCTCTTTTTTTTTCCTTTTGGCTTTACTGGGGACTGAAACCAGGGTCTCCCACATGCTAAGCAAGTGAAATACCACTGAGCTACATCCCCAGGTCTGTTTTAAAATTTTATTTTGAGACTGGGTCTTGCTAAATTGCCCAGGCTGGCCTCAAACTTGCAATCCTTCTGCTTCAGCTTCCCAAGTAGCTGGGATTACAGACACATGTCACCATGCCCGGTGACAGTTATTCAATGTAACATGGAAATAACGGATTTCAACTATTTTCATTTTTTTCTTTTTTTGGCACTAGGGATTGAACTCAGGTGCATTCTACCTCCAAGATACACCCCCAACCCTGTTTTTTATTTTGAAACAGAGTCTCACTAAATTGCTGAGGCTGGCCTCCAATCTGTGATCCTCCTGTTTCATCCTCCCAAGTACTGGAATTACAGGCATGTGCCACCACACCCAGCCTCAACTATTTTCAATGGGAATTCTCTTTCTACCCTTAAGTCACCCTCAACCCTGGCCACAAGTGAGCAAGCAGCAGGCTGGGTAGGAGAATACAGCCATCTTTACTAAGGTTCCATACCCAGCTTTCGATCTATCTCATCCTTCGATCCTCCATCAATTGCCAAAGGCTGGATCCTCCCTCCAAGCCATTTTCCAACCTCATTGTACCAGTTCTTCACGAGGCTAGAAGGTGACACCACCACCGCTTTGTCAATCTCTGGCCTGCACTCTGGACTCTGGCGCAGAAGGGTCCACATCAGCGTGATGCACTGCAAGGTCTTTCCCAGGCCCATCTCATCAGCCATGATACAGCCGTGGCTGCCAGGAATGCGCCTGCTGGTGACACACTCCCACAGGAACTTCACTCCCTGGAGAATAACAGCATTCAGTCCACTGAGGCATCTACAATGCCACTGGCCCAGAGATGGTAGTCTCGCAGGCTCAACCCCTCACCCATCCTCATTTCCCTTACCCCCATTTACCTCTCTCTGATGAGGCCGCAAAACCTTACTGAGAATAGGATCAACAACCACATGCACAGGTAGTTTTTCCCTGAGAAAAACAGAAAAAAAAAAAAAAGAAGTCATGGTGCTCAGGCATGGGGAGGGGCACACCCTCAGGAACTTGTGTCCTCCTGATCAAGAGCCAGAAAACCAGCTAGGACATTATCTTCTTGGCCTGGTCATGAAACCATAGAAAGTTTCTGCTCCAGGAGTTAGAAAATTAGAAAAGGGGGATATGTTCACTATGTCCTCACCTCAATCAACCCTCCTCCTGAGTGAGCATGGCAGAAGGGGTAAGGAACCCCCACCAACTGGAAATGACCCATATACTTCCCCAACCACTTTATCTCTGGATGGTGAAGCAATAATGACAGCTCTATGAAAACCTCTTCCAATCCCAAAGAAAAATCACATCAAACACCCTCCACCTTCCCAGGTACTCGCACTTACAGAAGACTAGAACTACTCAAGAAATACCAACGCACATACTTGTCGAGTTTCAGCTGATCGTGGGCGCTCAGAGGGGGAGGCTCATACAGAACCAACGCACCTTCTTCCAGGGGATCATGGAGAGCCCGACGGATCCCAGCCCTTTTCAGACCCAATGCCCGAGAGCCCAGAGGACCTAGAAACCATAAATCAGTCAGCTGAGCCTTTCTGTTCAGGAGCTCCAGGAGGCCCACTTAACTGCCCATCCTTCACAGAAGCTTTCCTGAGCTTTCATATGACTTATTCTCTCTCAGAGCTCCTCCAAACCTGGGCATCTCTACCTGACCATTATCCCTTCAGCCTTAGATCAGAGCTTTCCCCATTTTATTTCTCCCATTCAATGACAAACTTCTGGAGGTATTGGACTTGTTCATCTCAAGCAATCTTGGGAAGGTATGAAACCTTAAAAGTCTGAGAGCTGGCCTCCTCCTTTCCCAGCCCCAGTTTTAGCACAATGCAGTACCCTACACAGGAGAGGGGAAACTGTAGAAATTAGAACTTCCACATAGCCAACCTCATAAAACAGATGCTAATGAATACACTTGGACTGAATGAAGTTAGGGTCTATAAGCCACCTTGCATCTTGGCCCACCAGGAGCTTTCTTTTTTTTTTTGGGGGGGGGGGGTAATTGGGGATTGAACCCAGAGGCATTCTACCTTTGAGCTACACCCCCAGCCCAATTTTATTTCTTATTTGGAAACAGGGTCTCACTAGGTTGATGAGAGTCTCACTATTGCTGACGCTGTCCTCGAACCTGTGATTCTCCTATCTCACCCTCCCAAGTACTGGGATTACAAGCATGCACCACCACACCCGACTACCAGGAGCTTTCTGAATACAGCACACCCTACCAAGAATATGAGGGGCAGTTAGCGTTGGCAGCACTTGCCGAGGCTAATACCACTTCCACAGAGGGTCATCCCAAATACAGGCAATGCAGAACTGATATTTTCAGTTCTCAGCTAAGCTTGTATTAGCAAGGCTTTTTTTTTTTTTTAATTTATTCAGGCACTTTCACATTTAACTGATTAAAAAACGGAAAAGTCTCCATTTTACCTTGATAATTTGGAATGGGGACTTTGAAAGGCTTTGACAAAATGCTTCGAATAAATGATTCCTAAAAAAGAAAGGAGAAATAGGAATTCAGAACTGACTATAGAGATATTGTGGGACTATATTGTTATGATGTGTTCATTATATTTTATAAAGGTTCCATTTTTATTTTTATTTTTTTTGCAGTACGGGGGATGGAACCCAGGGGCATTCTACCTCTGAGCTACACTCCCAGCCCTATTTTTTATTCTTTATTTTTGAAACAGGGTCTCATTAAGTAGCCGAAGCTGGCCGAGAACCTACAATCCTCCTGTATCAGCCTCCCAAGTACAGGGATTACAAGCATGTGCCACCATGCCTGGCCAAAGGTTCCATTTTTCAGATTTCATGTAAGGTTCTACAATATCCAAGAACAACAGAAGTGCCATGCCTCAACAAACCATGAGGTTCAGAATTCATTTGCTCATGAAAGAAGATGCTTGTGAGGACACTTGGCTCTTCCCTAGGGTGCAGCACCTGAAGAAGTAAGCACCCTATACTTACCCACCTAGTACTCAGAGGGAATTCCAATGTTTGAGTTTAACTACTGTTCTGGAGAGCTACATCTTCCAAGCATAGCTCACAATTCTTTTTACTTTTTTTGGTGCTGGGGTTATTGAACCCAGGGCCTTTTATATGCTAAGCACATGCTCTACCCCCAACCCACAAATCTCTTTTGCCACATCAGTTCTGTCTCCTGCATCTAATTCTCACATCAATTTCCACACTAGGCTTCCTGGGAATTAGTCCATTAAATAGTGGTAAAACTGAGCATGGTGGCACATGTCTGTAATCCCAGTACTGGAAAGGCTGAAACAGGACCACAGGTTCAAGGACAGCTTTAGCAATATAGTGAGACTTTCAGTAACCTAGCAAGACTCTGTTTCAAAAACAAAAAACAGCCGGGCATGGTGGCACACGCTTGTAATCC
>PVLC010025135.1:10646-24041 GCA_004027655.1 Graphiurus murinus
AATAGGGCTGGGGATATAGCTCGAAGGTAGAATGCCCCTGAGTTCATTCCCCAGTACCGCAAAAAAAAAAAAAAAAAAAACCCTAAAATGGACTGGGAGTATAGTTTAGAAGTAGAATGCCAGCTGGGCGTAGTGGTGCACACTTGTAATCCCAGCATTTGGGAGGCTGAGACTGGAGAATCCGGGTTCTAGGCCAGCCTCAGCTGCTTAGTGAGGCCCTCTACAATTTAGTGAGACCCTGTTTCAAAATAAAGAATAAAAAATAGGGCTGGGGCTGTAGCTCGGAGGTAGAATGCCCCTAGGTTCCATCCCCAGTACCACAAAAAAAAAAAAGAAGTAGAATGCCCCTGGGTTCAATCTCCAGTACCACTAAATTAATTAATTAATTAATTAATTAATTAATTAATTAATGACAAAAGGGTCTAGGGGTGTAGCTCGGAGGTAGAATGTTCCTGGGTTCAATTCCCAGGACTATAAAAAAAAAAAAAAAAAGAGTAAAGGCAGCCAGATTCAGTAGTCACACCTGTAATCCCAGAAGCTGAGGCAAGAGGAACACATGTTCATGGTCAGCCTGGGCAACTTTGCAAGACCCTATCTCAAAATAAAATAAAAAAGGGCTGGGGATATAATTTGCCTAGCATGTGCAAGGCCCTAGGTTCAATTCCCAATACAAAACAAAACAACAGGCATGGTGGCGTACGCCTGTAATCTCAGTACTTGAGAGGCTGAAACAGGAGGATCACAGGTTCCAGGACAGCCTCAGCAAGTAGTGAGACTCTCCTCAATCTAGCAAGGCCTTGTTTCAAAATAAAAATAAAATAGAGCTGGGGGTATAGCTCAGAGGTAAAATGCCTCTGGGTTCAATCCCTGGTACCACACACCAAAAATAAAGTAGTGGTAGTAGGAGTAATAGTAAAAAATACTATTAGTAAAATAATAATATTGGTGACAATAGAAAAAATGACAATAATGATTGCTAACAATGTATGTTAAACATGGAGGTTAAGACCCTTACATGTGTTCAATATGTTATCTTAATCCTTATGAACTAGTTTTCCCTTCAGAGGTGAACAAACTGAGGCTAAGAGTGACTAAATCACTTTTCTCTAGTCACACAGCCATGACAGATGCAGGATTTTCCTGATTATGGGGCCCTAACTTGTAACAAGTGGGCAATGTGGCCTCCTACCCAACCTGTTTGCATATAGCCATGTAGATGAGCCCAGAGTCACTTCCTGCTATGGAAAGCACAAGAGAAAGAACGTGTATGAGGGAAGAAGGCAAGCCCATCACTGAGAAAAAGCAAGTAGGACAAGGGTGACAGGAAGCAGACATATGCAGGTCCTAGAGAGAGAGCCTCAAGGACTATACCATACAGGAGCCTGAAATCAGCGCTACTTCATGGGCTGCGGGGGCCAGGTGGAGGCAGAGAGGAGGCAAGGGAGTTAACACTGAGCTAACTGACATCTCCCAGGAAGATTTGGTTAATACACACCTGAGTCTTTTGGGAAATTATAACAGCCTATGAATCTCAACAGAACCAGAGCTGGAACCCAAGAGAAAGAGACTCTAAAGGTGGCTGCAATGGGAATACATTAGAGAAAAAAGCAGTAATGAAAAAACATTCTTTTAGCAAAAAGATGTACACACACACACACATATATTTTTTTTTTTTTTTTTTTTGCGGTACTGGGGATGGAACCCAGGGACATTCTACCTTTGAGCTACACACCCAGTCCCATTTTGTGTTTTTATTTTGAAACAAGGTCTCACTAAGTAGCTGAGGTTGGCCACGAACCCAGATTCTCCTATCTCAGCCTCTCAAGTACTGGGATTACAAGCATGTGCCACCACGTCTGGCTGCAAAAAGATAATTTAATAGGAAAAAAAAAAGTTTCTCTTGTCATGAATTTTTTTTTTTTTTTTTTTTTTTTTTTTTGCAGTACTAGGGATTGAACTCAGGGGCATTCTACCTCCAAGCTATACCCCCAGCCCTATTTTTTATTCTTTATTTTTGAAACAGGGTCTCACTAAGTTGCGGAGTGCCTTACTAGGTAGCTGAGGCTGGCCGCGAACCCGGATCCTCCGGTCTCAGCCTCCCAAATGCTGGGATTACAAGTGTGCGCCACCACGCCTGGCTCTCTTGCCATGAATTTTTACATTTGTACTCTGACCCATTTGGCACATACAGATTACCACAAATTTCTAGAAACTCAATGTATCTTTCTTATTGATTTAGACCTGGTCTCCCTAATGTTGCCCAAGCTAAACTTTTGTGATCCTCCTGAGTAGCTGGGATTACAGGTATGCACCCAGGCTTAAATATATTTTAAGTGGCAAAAATGTAATAAACATTTTTTGTGATCTACTGGTTTTGTTTGTTTGGTTTGGTTTGATACTGGGGATTGAACCAAGAGGCATTCTACCTCCAAGCTACACTCAAGTCCTTTTTAATTTTTTTTTTTTTTTTTTTTTTTTTTTTGCGGTACTGGGGATTGAACTCAGGGGCAATCTACCTCTGAGCTATACCCTCAGCCCTATTTTTTATTCTTTAGTTTGAAACCGAGTCTCACTGAGTTGCGGAGTGCCTCACTAGGCAGCTGAGGCTGGCCGGGAACCCGGATCCTCAGGTCTCAGCCTCCCAAATGCTGGGATTACAAGCGTGCGCCACCACGCCCAGCTCTAATTTTTTTTTTTTTGAAACAGGACTTCACTAAGTTGCTGAGCAATTCTCCTGTCTCAGCCTCCAAGTACTAAGATTACAAATATGCACCACCACACCCAGCCTTCTGTGATCTACTGGAATGTAAAAAGGGAATATGAAGAAAAGTACATCACTCTTACACTAAATAATGTGACAAGAACAAAACTGGAAAAAAGGCCCAAATCCTGTTAACCGGCACATTTCTTTGTAGGTCGAACAAGAGAAAAAGGAAATACTCTGACTTCCTTTCTAATTTGGCATTAATTCTAAAACTGAAATATTTTCAAGATTATCAGTATACAAGGCTAGATTTGAGGCTCTGAGTAGTCAAGAATTTATGCTCCAAACTTAAAAGACTCTCAACAGAACCCAGCAGTAGCCAGGTTCTGCCGGGAGAGGGAGAGCACAGGCTTGTGTAATTAGCAAGGAAGAACCTGAGGACCAAGCTGGGCGTGGTGGTGCACGCTTGTAATCCCAGCATTTATTTGGGAGGCTGAGACTGGAGGATCTGGGTTCACGGTCAGCCTCAGCTACTTAGTGAGGCCCTCTGCAACTTAGTGAGACCCTGTTTCAAAATAAAGAATAAAAAATAGGGCTGGGGGTGTAGCTCGGAGGTAGAATACCCCTGAGTTCAATCCCCAGTACCGCAAAAAAAAAAAAAAAAAGAACCTGAGGACCCCCTAGCCAAAAACACCTGAGTGCAACACTTAGAATGGACAGCATTTGGGGATCTGGTCTGATGACACCAGATTCCTGGCAGGAGAGCATGCTTTCATTCTTTATCCATTTAGTTGTTGATAAATCATCTTTCCCTTCTGATACAAGAGGGAGAGCATCCCTCCTCCTCACCAAAGCTGACATCACTCTATTAGTTGTGCCCATTATCCCTCCAATACCTCAACCTCTCCCTCTCCCTCACCAGCAAGCTTAACTCTCTACTACCATAACAAAAATTTCAGGGTGGAGAGTGTAACTCTGCAATGTCCTGGGTTCAATCCCCAGCAGGAAAACAACACAAAAATTCCTTTGATCTCTTATCTCCTCTCTTCTATAGGCAAGCTTCTAGAAAGAGTTGCCTGTCCTCCTTCCTTCCTCCCACTCCTCCTACCTTCCTCCTCTTCCACTCCACTGAAGTGACTGACCAAGGTCACCAGTGGCCTACAAGACTCTAATTCCAATAGAATGTTTCTGTCCTTATCTGACAAAGCTGGTCATTCCTTCTTTCTCCCATTATTCCCCTCTCTACGGTAGAATGCCCCTGGGTTCAATTTCCATTACCAAAAAAAAAGGGGGGGGGGTCACACGCATGCACCACCATGCCCAGCCAAAACATCTTTTTGTTTTGTGGTACTGAGGATTGAACCCAGGGGCATTCTACCTCTGAGCAACAAGCCCAGTCCTATTTCATCTTTATTTTGAAACAAGGTCTCATTAAGTTGGTAAGAGCCTCACTACTTGCTAAGGCTGTCTCTGAACCTGCAATCCTTCTGTTTCAGCCTCCTAAGTACTGGAATTACAGGTGTGGGCCACCATGCGTGGTTATCTTTCTGTTATTGATAGTTCTGAATGTAAGATATTTTCCCCTAGGGGTCAAAAGATACTCAAGTATATGATTATGAGTGGAAAAAGAGGAGACAGGAATCAGGAACTGCCAGGTTTTTTGTTGTTGTTTTTATTGTAGTACTAGGGATTGAACCCAGGGGCATTCTACCTCCCAGCTACACCCTCAGCTCTACTTTTTTATTCTTTATTTTTGAAACAGGGTCTAAGTTGTGGAGGGCCTTACTAAGTAGCTGAGGCTGACTGCAGACCCGGATCCTCTGGTCTCAAGTCTCCCAAGTACTGGGATTACAAGTATGTGCCACCACACCCAGTTAGGAACTGCCAGTTTTTCCATGTTCACTTATGTGTGATTTTGTGTGCATGTGTGTGGTACTAGGGATTGAACCCAAAGGCATTCTACCTTCAAGCTACACCCCTAACCCAATTTTATTTCCTATTTGGAAACAGGGTCTCATTAGGTTGATGAGTCTCTATTTGCTGAGGCTGTCCTTGAACCTGTGATCCTGTCTCAGCCTCCCAAGTAGTGGGATTACAAGTGTGTGTCACCATGCCTGGCAATTTTTTTGTGTGTGGTACTGGGGATTGAACTCAGGGGCATTCAACTCTGAGCTATACCCACAGCCCTATTTTTTTATTCTTTATTTTGAAACAGGGTCTCACTAAATTGTGGAGTGCCTCACTAGGTAGCTGAGACTGGCCGTAAACCTGGATCCTCCAGTCTCAGCCTCCCAAATGCTGGGATTACAAGTTCACAGCCAACCTCAGCAACTCTGTGAGGCCCTCAGCAACTTAGTGAGACCCTGTTTCAAAATAAAAAATAAAATAGGGCTGGGAGTGTAGCTCAGAGGTAGAATGCCCCTGGGTTTAATGCCCAGTAACACACCCACAGCAAACGTAGTGGCATATGACTGTATACTCAGTACTTGGAGGCTGAGACAGGAGCATCCCAAGTTCAAGGCCAGCCTCACAATTTAGCATGATCTTGTTTCTGAGGTAGAGCAAACCTGAATTCAATCCTCAGTAACGTTCATACACATAAACACATACACACACACACAATGTATTGTTTAACCAGGCAAGGTGCTGCATGCCTGTAAAGCAGGAGGAATGAAAGTTCAAGGTTACCCAGGGTGGTGGCACATTCCTATAATCTGAGTATTTAGGAAGTAGAGACAGGAGGATCAAAGGTTCAAGGCCAGCCTCCGCAGCATAGCAAGGCCCAGTTTCAAAATAAAAAATAAAAGGGCTGGAGGTTTTAGCTCAGAGGTAGAATACTACTGGGTTCAATCCCCAGTACCACCCCCCCCCCATACACACACAATAAAAAAGAAAGTTAAAGGTTAACCTGGGCAACTCAGTGAGACCCTGTCTCAAAATAAAAGGGCTGAGGATTTGGTTCAGTGGTAGAATGCTTGCCTAGCATGTGTGGGGTCCTTAGCTCAATCCCTAGTATCTTCCAAAAAGGAAAAAAGTAATATGACTTAGTGATTTTTTTTTTTTTTTTTTTTTTTTTTTTGCGGTACTGGGGGTTGAACTCAGGGGCATTCTACCCCCAAGCTATACCCCCAGCCCTATTTTTTATTCTTTATTTTGAAACCGAGTCTCACTAAGTCGCGGAGTGCCTCGCTATGTAGCTGAGGCTGGCCGCGAACCCGGATCCTCCGGTCTCAGCCTCCCGAATGCTGGGATTACAAGCGTGAGCCACCACGCCCGGCTCTTAGTGAGTGATTTCATGCACACACACATACACACACATATGGTAAAACTATCACAAAAAGCAAGTGGTGGTGAACAGGGTAGTAGTACCTCTGGGGATGCGGAATGGTGAGGTTCACAGGTATATATTTATAAAATTATTTTTAAATGTTTGCCAAATGCATAAATGACTAACTTCAGTTACATACTCCTATCAATACATTCTCATTTTTTTCCTTCAAAACATTCCTCAGAAAGTTTGGTGGAAAAAGCTTTGGAGCAAGAAAAATAATGCACAGAACCTGTCATGGTAATGATTAATTTGACTTCACTAGAAGAAACACATGTAAGCTATAGGACTCTGGTAGTCCACAAAGCCATAAACAAGAGTCAGAGACTGAGCTGCCAAAAGGATCCTAATGCCGACACTCCACCATGTACTTCCTTCTCTAGCCTCATTTACTTAGGAATCTGAGCCACCTGAGACCCACATAGCTATAAACTAGGGAAGACTTCAAGCCAGGCACCCATCTCTCAGTAGGCATAGCAGCTGTGGAAAGGCTGGCCACTCTGTGGAAAATGGAAGGCGTCTCCACTGAAGAAGTCTACATACACATACATAGGCAGTTCTGACTTACATGCTGACTGCTATCCAGACAGGGTGGTCGATTGGTTAGCTGAGTCAAAGGTTTCCGAAAGGGAGACAGGAAACACTCCTGGATCTGGGTCTCCCTGCTGGATTTCTGTTTCTTAGAAGCCTAGGAGAGAGAAATAGGGAGTTTAAGTCTGAAAGACCACAGAGAGCATCCTAATGGCAACTAGGATTTAAAGTGCTTATTAAACCAGGTGCAATGGCACATGCCTATAATCCCAGTACTTGGGAGGCTAAGACAGGAGGATCACAGGTTCATGGCCAGCCTCAGCTACTTAGGCCCTCTGCAACTTAGTGAGACCCTGTTCCAAAAAAAAAAGGGGGGGGGGGGTTGGGAGTGTAGCTGGGAGATAGAATGCCTCTGGGTTCAATCCCTAATACCACAAAAAATAGAGTTGGGTGTGATGTTGCAGGCCTGTGATCCCAATACTTGGGAAGCTGAGACAAGAAGATCGTAGGTTCACAGCCATCCTCAGCAACTTAGTGAGACCTCTTTCAAAATTAAAAAATAATAAGCTGGGCATGGTGGCACACTCTTGTAATCCTAGTACTTAGGAGACTAAGACCGGAGGATCTGGGTTCACAGACAGCCTCAACTACTTAGTGAGGCCCTCCGCAACTCAGTGAGACCCTGTTTCAAATAAAGAATAAAAAATAGTAATCTCAGCATTTGGGAGGCTGAGACCAGAGGATCCCGGTTTTCGGCCAGCCTCAGCTACCTAGTGAGGCACTGTTTCAAAATAAATAAAAAATAGGACTGGGGGTATAGCTCGGAGTAGAATGCCCCTGGGTTCAATCCCCAGTACCAAAAAAATAAAAATAAAAATAAAATATAGGGCCGGGCGTGGTGGCGCACGCTTGTAATCCCAGCATTTGGGAGGCTGAGACCGGAGGATCCGGGTTCGCGGCCAGCCTCAGCTACCTAGTGAGGCACTCCGCAACTTAGTGAGACTCGGTTTCAAAACAAAGAATAAAAAAATAGGGCTGGGGGTGTAGCTCGGAGGTAGAATGCTCCTGAGTTCAATCCCCAGTACCGCAAAAAAAAAAAAAAATAAAAAATAAAAAATAAATAAAATAAAATATAGGACTGGGAGCCGGGCGTGGTGGCGCACGCTTGTAATCCCAGCATTTATTTGGGAGGCTGAGACTGGAAGATCTGGGTTCGCTGCCAGCCTCAGGTACCTAGTGAGGCACTCCACAACTTAGTGAGACCCTGTTTCAAAATAAAGAATAAAAAATAGGGCTGGGGGTGTCGCTCAGAGGTTAAATGCCCCTGAGTTCAATCCCCAGTACTGCAAAAAAACCCCAAAAAACATAGGGCTGGGGGTATAGCTCGGAGGTAGAATGGCCCTGGGTTCAGCCCCCAGTACCTCAAATAATAATAATAATAATAATAATAATAATAATAATAATAATAAAAATAGGGCTAGGGTATAGCTCAGAGGTAGCATACCCCTGGGTTCTATCCCCAATACCGCCATGCTATACACACAAAAGTGCTTATTAAAGCCAGATGTGGTAGTACACACCTGAAGTCCCAGCTACTTGAGAGGCTGAGGCCTAAGGATCAACTGAGCCCATGAATTCAAGACCAGCCTAGGCAACAGAAAATAAAATCTCAAAAAAAATTTAAAAAGTACTGAAGTGCCAGATACTGTACCAAACTCTTCACATGTATTATATGTCATTATCACTCCAATCCTTTTTTTTTTTTTTTTTTTTCTTTTGCGGTACTGGGGACTGAACTCAGAGGCATTCCATCTCTGAGCTATACCCCGGCCCTATTTTTTTATTCTTTATTTTCAAACAGAATCTCACTAAGTTGCATAAGACCTCACTAAGTAGCTGAGGCTGGCAGCGAACCTGAGATCCTCCTATCTCAGCCTTCCAAGTACTGGGATTACAAGCATGTGTCACCATGCCCGGCTATCATCTTTACTTAATAAGTGAAAAAACTGGAGCTTAATGAGGTTAAATAGCTTCCTAAACTGGGAGAAAAGCAACGGGAGAGGTAGATGGAGTTGGCTTGTGAAAAGCAACTCCACAGCAGCGTGGAGTCATGGTAGACTCAACCAAATGCTTCTCTCCCTGAGCTTCCCAAAGGGGTCAAGAGTACTGTTGTCCTTTAGCCAGACATGGTGGACAACATCTGTAATCTCAGTACTTGGGAGGCTGAGACAGGAGGATTATAAATTTAAGGCCAGCCTCAGCAACTTAGCAAGACCCTGTTTCAAAATAAAAAATAAAAAAGGGCTAGAGGTTTATTTCAGAGGTAGAATGTCCCTGTGTTCAATCCTCAGCACCCCACCCCCACAGAGAGAAGCCAGGCATGGTGGCATACGACAATAAACCTAGTACTTGGGAGGCTGAGACAGGAGGATCACAGGTTCGAGGCCAGTCTCAGCAACAGTGAGATTCTCAGCAACCTAGCAAGACCCTATTTCAAAATAAAAAATGAGAGCTGGGCATAGTGGCGCACGCTTATAATCCCAGCATTTGGGAGGCTGAGACCGGAGGATTCAGGTTCGAAGCCAGCTTCAGCTACCACGTGAGGCACTCTGCAACTTAGTGAGACCCTGTTTCAAAGTAAAGAATAAAAAATAGGGCTGGGGGTGTAGCTCGGAGGTAGAATGCCCCTGAGTTCAATCCCCAGTACCGCAAAAAAAAAAAAAAAAAAAAAAAAAAACATAGGGCTGGGGGTATAGCTCAGAGGTAGAATGCCCCTGAGTTCAATCCCCAGTACCACACACACAAAAATTTAAAAATAAAAAATAAAAATAATAAATGAAAAGGGCTGGGAGTGTAGCTCAGAGGTAGAATGTCCCTGGGATCAATCCCCAACACCACACACACACACACACACACACACACACACACACACACACACAAAACAGGCGTAGTGGAACATGCTTGTAATCCCAGTATTTAGAAGGCTGAGACTGGAGGATCCAGGTTCGCAGCCAGCCTCAGCTACTTAGTTAGGCTCTCCGCAACTTAGTGAGACCCTGTTTCAAAATAAAGAATAAAAAATAGGGCTGGGGATGTAGCTTGGAGGTAGAATGTCCCTGGGTTCAATCTCTGGTACCGCAAAAAAAAAAAAAAAAAAAAAAAACTAGTACAGTTGTCCCCATCCCCCAGGCCACCCTCCCATAGCAATTAGGACACTAACACCAAAAGCATTTTCAGGGACAATCAGCAAGCAACACATAGCTCCATTCGTGACCCCCTGCAGAGAATGCTGCCCCAAGTTCAAGTCTGAGACACATGTAAATGGCAAGAGGCAGCCTGTACCTCCCTCACAGGTGAGAGCCCCCTGCACACCAGCAATGCAACTAAAGAGAGCCCCAAGCCCCGCCAAGCGATCAGTCAAGAGCCCATTTGTACCAGCTTGTGAAGTTGTTTGAAGTTCCAATGATCCTATAAAACACACTTGAAATAAACCCCCCACGTCTTTATTCACACACTGCCCCTACCAGAAAGTATCTTCTTTCCATAACTGATCCTTTCATTCAATGATCTAGTGGCCAAGCCCTTGGTTGTTGCTCTCTCTCCCTTAGAAATAGATGCTGCATTAAGGTCGTGCCAACGGCCAGCCCCAGAAGCCTCCAAAGCAGGGAGCAAAGCACAGAGCTCAGCTCAAAGAAGAACATACCATAGGCGAGTATGAGCAGGGATTGAAAGGACACCACCCTTCCATGGAGGCCCAAATGAGTTCAGGACTAGGCCCAGAACATTCTAACTCTGAGCTATGCCCCCAGCCCTATTTTTTTTTTCTTTTTTGCAGTACTGGGGATTGAACCCAAGTGCATTCTAGCTCCAAGATACATCCCCAGCCCAACTTTTTATTCTTTATTTCAAAACACGATTTCAATAAATTGCAGAGGGCCTCACTAAATAAGTAGTTGAGGCTGGCTACGAACCTGTGATCCTCCTATCTCCGCCTCCCAAGTACTAGGATTACAAGCTTTATTTTTATTTTGAAACAGGATCTCACTAGGTTGATGAGAGTCTCACTATTTGCTGAGGCTGTCTATGAACCTGCAATGCTCCCTCCTCAGCTTCCCAAGTACTGGGATTACAAGCATGGGACACCACACCCAGCTAACATTCCACTATTCAGTGACACTGGGCAGGGAACAAAGAGTAAAGAGGTTGGTGTTGCAGTCCTTTTTTTTCCCTCAAAAGAGTCAACGGGTGTGGTGGTGCATGCTTGTAATCCCAGTACTTGAGAGCTGAGATGGAAGATCGAAGGTTCTCAGCCATATTCAGCAACTTGGTGAGGCCGTTTCAAAATAAAGAATAAAATGACTGGGAGTGTAGCTTAGAGGTATAATACCCCTGGGTTCAATCCCCAGTACCACACACATATATACACACAATAAAAAGACCCAATCTAACCTGTTCCTTAGCTTTAACATCTCTCTCCCACCAGGAAAATCAGGACTACATTAGCTTCTACTGAGGCTACCTAGAGGTCAAAGATTTTATTTTATTTTAGTACTAGGAGTGGAACTCAGGAGCATTCTGCCTTTGAACTACACCCCCAGCCCTATTTTTTTTTTTGAAACAGGGCCACATTATATTGCTGATGATCTCACTTCGTTGCTGAGGCCATCCTCAAGCCTGCAATCCCCCAGTTTCAGCCTCCCAAGTACTGGGATTACAGATGTGTGCCACCACACCCAACTAAGATTTTATTAAATTTGTTCACTGCCTAGCCCTGCGTGGTGGCGCATGCTTGTAATCCCAGTACTTGGGAGGCTGAGACCAGAGGATCCGGGTTCGCTGCCAGCCTCAGCTACTTAGTGAGGTCCTCGAAACTTAGTGAGACCCTGTTTCAAAATAAAGAATAAAGCCGGGCGTGGTGGCACACGCTTGTAATCCCAGCATTCAGGAGGCTGAGACGGGAGGATCTGGGTTCAAGGCCAGCCTCAGCTACCTAGTGAGGCACTCCACAACCTAGTGAGACCCTGTTTCAAAATAAAGAATAAAAAATAGGGCTGAGGGTATAGCTCGGAGGTAGAATGCCCCTGAGTTCAATCCCTAGTACCACAAAAAAATAAATAAATAAAATAAAAATAAAGAATAAAAAATAGGACTGGGGGTGTAGCTCGGAGATTGAATGCCCCTGGGTTCAATCCCCAGTACTGCAAAAACAAACAAACTTGTTAACTGCCTGTCACATAACAAGCATTCATTACAAGTTTACTGAACTTATAAAAGAGGTATCTGGAGATGACTATGTAACATCAGAAACCAAGTCCAGGCTTCCTTTCTGCCCACACAGCCTTCAATTCCCACTATCCCTATTCCCTGGAGCACTCACCACTGCCTCAGGCTGCCAGTCTTCATCATCAGAGGATCTGCCTTCCAGTTTCTTCCTGGCCAGCTGGCTGGGAGCTAAGCTCCTCCTCTGCAGGGGCAGATTGGAAACTGAGTGCCTTCAAGGACCCTGAAACCTGGGCCCATTAAACCTAGATACATGGCTACTCTGTCTCCCCTAGGTCCACACTTACCATCCTGGGCCCAGGAGCATAAAACGTCAAGTACCCATCAGCCAAAGGTCAAAGGTACTCAGCAGCAGAGAATGCAGGACCAGGGAACTGCTATATTACTGAGAAAATGGACTAATTAAAGAAGGGGCATGTAAGGAAGAGACCCGGGGGCTGGGGTTTGGGTCCAAATTGTGAGAATGTTGATCGCCAGTTAGCTGGGAAGAGAGAATAGGACAAAGAGAAAGGCTTCAAGCAGAGGACTCAATGGAACGGGGGAGGCGACAGGTCGAGCGCCACAATGGGCAGAATGGAGAAAGGAAATGGTTTCGGGGGTAAGGGGGTGGTAATAAAAGGTTAGTAGAGAGAAGTTGGGATTAAAGTCCGAAGCCTCGGGAGGGCGAGGCGCCAGAATACAGAGGAATGGGATTTCCCAAGGCCTGGAGTGCGGATGCCAGACCTGGGTGGAGAAAGGTCAAGCAGGAATCTAGAAAGGACCAAGAGACCCAGGTTGGGAAGGAAATCCCAGAAGGGGCTGAAAAGAGGGGCAGAGACGGATTCAAGCCACGCAGACCCCACTTGACCTTCCTCTACCTAAAGCGCGCGTTAACAGCCGCCAGACTGGGTCAATCGAACCTCCCGCCACGCTGTCGCCGCTTCACCCATTGGCTGCGTTCGATGAGTTCGGCGCTCGCGCCACGGGGAAGAGGCGGGCCTAGTGCTGGGACGCCGAGGGGCGGGGCTCTGCAGCCAGTGAGGCTCAACGGACCGCCGGGAGGCGGGGCGGGGCGGGGCGCGGCGCGCCGGGCTGGAGATCAGTTCCTGTGCGCTGGCCGCAGCTGGGTTCGGGGGCGTGTGTCCCAGCCGGGTGAGCTGCCCTTGGGATGGTTGCACTGGGATGGGCTGCGGAGGATTTAGCACCCGGGGTACGCACCTGTTAGGAAAGACAGCACATTCCTGTGAATTTGGGTCGGGGTCTAGAGCGGATCGCACCTTCCAGATGCCCGACCTAGTAGGAGGTCCCAGGTGGGAGCCCCGCTTGCCCACTTAAGAGTCTGATGGAGAGAGCCATAGGCCCGGGTCACCACGTGATGGGCGGGGCAGCGGGACGTGGCCAACACTTTGGGGGTTTTTTTGTTGTCTTTTTGGTTTTGTTTTGTTTTGTTTTGCGGTACTGGGGATTGAACTCAGGGGCATTCTACCTCTGAGCTACACCCCCAGCCCTATTTTTTATTCTTTATTTTTTTTTTTGTTTTTTGTTTTTTTTTTTTTTTTTTTTTTTTTTTTTT
>PVLC010025136.1:0-12303 GCA_004027655.1 Graphiurus murinus
GGCGGTACTGGGGATTGAACTCAGGGGCATTCTACCTCCGAGCTATACCCCCAGCCCCATTTTTTATTCTTTATTTTGAAACTGAGTCTCACTAAGTTGCGGAGTGCCTCACTAGGTAGCTGAGGCTGGCCGTGAACCCGGATCCTCCGGTCTCAGCCTCCTGAATGCTGGGATTACAAGCGTGCGCCACCACGCCCGGCTCAATGCATGTTTTTGAAGGAAGTTACCAGCAAAGTTCTGAAACACAATGAGAAGATAAGGAGAGAGAGGGAAAGAGAGAGAGAGAGAGAGAGAGAGAGAGAGAGCCTGAAATCTACGGAAAGGGCCCAAAAATTCCAGGAAATGCGACCAAAAGTAAGAAAGAAGGAATGGTGGTTTTAAGCTGACAACACAAGATTGAGAACCAAGGAAAGTAGTGCTCTGGGAGGCCCAGAGAGTGACGGTCCACCAGTGCTGGAGGAGAAACGCCCAGGTCTCCTGAGGAAAACCCTGGTCTGCCTCCAGGGAAGATGGTCAGTTGCAAGATTGTATTAGCAAGGGGCTGGAGGAGAGAGGAAGAAACACTGAGAAAGGAAGAAAATTACCCAAATGCAAAAAAAAAAAAATGAAAAGTTGTATAAGAAAAGTAATCACAAGCCAGGTGTGGTGGTGCAGGCTGGTAATCCCAGTACTTGGGGGCCCTGAGACAGGAGGAGTGCAGATTTGCAGCCAGCCTTAGCAACTTGTGAGGCCCTTTACATCTTAGTGAAACTCTGTATCAAAATAAAAGAATAAAATCGGACTGGGGATGTAGATCAGAGGTAGAATACCCCTGATCTGGGTTCAATCCCCAGTACCATAAAAAAAGAAAAGAAAAGCAATAACAACCTTCACAGAATACATTATTGCACTCAATAATGACTTAATACTGACTCGGGGAGACTGTGGTAATCCAGAGAACTGGATCCTCATCTGTTAAAGCAAAAGCCCAGAGATGATGGAGAAACAGCAGCATTATTTAGAAATATAGAAAAGACAGATAAATGAGTAGGAAATAGCTTCCTTTGGGTGGGCTAGAACTAGGGGTGGGAGGTAGATTAGGGAAACTCTCTTTGCATGCATAAGGTTTTTACTAGTATTAGATTTTTCAAAACCGTATATATGCATGACTTTGCAAATAAATAAATAAATAAATAAAAATCAGGAAACCAAAGTCGGTCTCTGCACACTGGCCAGCCTGCGGAATTCCCAGAGGTGGATGCAGGAGGTAAGGCTGGTTGCCGGCTGGATGAAGAGGGCAGGCCCACGTGTTCCTCCTCGGCAGCCTCTCTGCAGAGAGTACTGAAATTCGGGCAGTGTCGGGGAACCCTCCCACCTAATTTGTTCCTCCGCTTCAAGGCAGCTGCTTAAGTAGGGAAGGTGCTCTTTGGGCCTGGGTGGCCTCAGGTCACAGTGCCTCATGAACTCAGAGTTATTTCAAGTCTCTCATGAAAGCAGCTCCGACTCCCAACGAAACTCCGTTCTCTCTTACTTTATCAGACTCTTCCTATCCTACGCAGGATCCTTTGCCTGCAGCTCCGAGCAAAGGCTTTGAGAGGAGCCAGTGCCTCTCTGGCTCTGCTGGCTTCCCACTTCCTCCTCTCCGCACTCTCTTCCTCTGTACTTCTGCCATACTGGAACACTGAGTGCTTTCAACGGGGAAGACGTCTTATCTATCCATGGAAGGATGCAAGAGGACACGATCAATGGACATACCCCTCTATTCATATAAAACAATTTCATAGTGTTTGTGTTCCAAGATAGACACCTCTGTTAACATCTACACAAAATATTCACATACACCCAAACATAAAATGGCATCTAAAGACGCAATTCACACGCCATTCGGGTACCCTTTATGTGTCAACGAATCGAACAAATACCATATATATCCTGCCCCTATAAGCTCTATGGAGTGTAAAGACACATTTGCACACTTCCACGTAGCCACCCCAGAATAGAACAGCCCGAACAGACGCTGTTTTTCCTTCCTGACAAACGGGCATAAAATAACGGGCTGACATCTGCCTGTGCAGGTCATTCAAGTCTGCCTGCTACGTGTCAGATTTCAAACTGCTCCATCCATCAATGGCAGACCCAAAATTAACGTAGCTTGGAAACTCTGCAGCAAGACAGTAACAGCCCAATTCAAAGTCTGACCTTCGAGGCTTGGTGGGGTACGATGGAAAATTATTTCATGCCCCGCACTGAAGCCAACAATACAATTTGGAGAGATTTTTTTCAGTTAAATTAATTTTCGAGAAAAATCCCCTAGAGTAGCAGTTTAACTCTTAGGGTCACAGGAAAGGAGTGGGTAGCAAAGAGGGTCTGCTATCTGGAGGCTCCGCCAGCACCTTTCGCAAAAGAACTAAGAACGGTATTTTAGGCAAAACAGTTTTAAGTCATTTACACGGCAGCACATGCTACTGGTCTTTATCGATTAGTGAGCAAATGGAGAGGCTTAGTACTTCAAATAATTTTTTGAAAATGGCTATTAGCGAAAATAAAACTGTAAATGAGATCAGCCCTTTGAGATTACAAATACAAATGAACCCTTTGCCGGAAATATTTTTAAGGGTAATGATTTTTCTCTGCTCAATTGTAACGAAATTTATTCTGAGAGATTTTATAACCAGCACCAAAAGTGACCACCATCTTAATAAATGAGTCAGAATCTGATACATAAAATTATTTTACCTACTGCCTTGGTCAGATACCATGCAAAGCACAACACTCTTTTTTTTTTTTTTTTTTTTTTTTAAAAATAAAATAATGGTATTCCCTTGTAGCCAATGGCATATTGAACTATGCCTTGAATTCATGTTTTATTAAAGTAAAATTACATTTGTCCCTCTACTGAAGACTGCTTCAAAACTTGGTGTGAAAAGCTGTTCTAGCATCCCAGTAATTTCAGTTACAGTTAATGGAATGTTTCATAAATTTGCTCACAGAATGCTCAAAGTCTCCAAGTTCTATCTCCCTGCTGTGTCTCTTTGTCACCTCTTTTTTTTTTTTTTCTGTAGCCCTTTTGTCTAGAAACAAACTTAAGGTCCCTCCACAACAAAAGTCCTTTCCTGGTTCAACCTTGCTCTTGAGTTGGCCCCCATCCCCCTCCTTTTCTCTTCACCTGTGTACTTCTTAAAAGGCTAATCCTTGCCATCTCTTTCCAAGCCTTCGGCTCAAAATTGTTTCTCAATATGTGCCTTCTATCTCTGGGCTCACACAGAAAAGAACAATCTTCTACTTGCCAAATTCAACAGCCCGTTTTCAGTCCTAATATTCATTGATCTTTCTGCAGACCGGACCACACTCCCAATGCAGCCACTGTGTTCTTTTGCAAAACTTACCCTCAGATACCATTCCTATTTCTCCTTCTCTGGTTGATCCTTGTTGGGGTGGTTCTGGGATTCACATTTAATCTCCTTCTCTCTGTCTATCCACACTCTGTCTTGGGTGCAAATACAAATCAATTATTCTCAAGCCTTCTTAACCTTGCTCTGAAGCTCCAGAGCATCTTTCCAACAAGACCGCCTCACTTGGTTATCTCACAGGTACTGCAGACTCAAGACAATCCTAGGTCTGCATTTCCCCTCCATTCCTGAATCACCAGTTGGTCGGACGAGGCACAGTTTCCCACAAAGACAGAAGCTTTCACCTCCACTAGTCCCTGTGACCACCCCTGCAAAGTCCTCTCAGCTCTTCCACATGGTCAGACATTCCTTTTCCTTTGTGTTCATAGCACCTCACATAGACCTGTCACATGTGTGTCACAGATCACAGGAAGTAGTGATCACACGTGTGTGACTTCTCCCTCAAAGCTACAATATACTCAGTGTTCTTCAAAGAAGTCAGAGCACAGCCTGGCAGAAGGATCATTGGGACCTACTTGATGAAGAAAATGGCTGGCTGGTCACTGAACAGGACTGAGTATCTCACTTATTTGGTATCTGAGAATCAGCCTTAACTCAATGGTTTAGGGAAAGGAAGGGAGAGAACTGGGGTCTACTGTTAAGTTCACTACAGCATATCATGGGACAGAGATCATGGACTTAAGTCGAGCAACCAGTTATGACTGGGAAAGCCTGTGAACGGAAAGGCTTTCAGGCTAAAAACAACTTGGTTATTTTTCTATTAGCAGTAAATGAAAAATAACTTCTTGGGGATTTCAAGTGTAGCATTTAAATGACCATGCTTAACCATAAGATTTACTCTAAGCATTTATAACTTTTACCTAGTTAGCATCCAATAAATATGTCTTGAGGATTGGTGGATATATACTACTGGCATGTTTTATCTTTATAAAAGTAAATAACATGGCTAGTATAATAAGCATTTATTAATAATGCTTTATGAACATTTACTTGAGAATCTTTTAATGTAAAAAAAATTTTTAAAGCATAAGAAACTATTTGGCTTAAGTTCTTGATTTGTAAAAATAAAGTGGCTAAATGAGGTGATTTTTCAGGTCCTTTGTAGGCCCAACATTTTTTCTCCTAGGAATTCATTTCTCCCTCCATAATCCTATCAGCCTTGGAGGTAATGGTAACCCCATAGGGGTAGCCATACTGTAGCTTCAGACCAGTAATGTTCAGTGTTGTAGATGTAGGGAAATTAGCATTCCTATACTCTCCAGATGAGAGTTTCAAAGTTGGAATAATCTTTTGATTAGAAATTTTGAAATGTGTCTCAGAAGAATAAAAGAGTAGCTACATACTTTGACTAATATTCTGTTCCTAAGATTTTATTCTAACAAAAATCAATGAACAAGTGGACAAATACATTGATTATAAACCTTATTATAGTGAAAAGTTAAAAGCATAAACTTACCAAATTCGATGATGAATTTTTTTTTTTTTTTTTTTTTTTGGTACTGGGGATTGAACTCAGGGGCATTCTACCTCCGAGCTACACCCCCAGCCCCCTTTTTTTATTCTTTATTTTGAAACAGAGTCTCACTGAGTTGCGGAGTGCCTCACTAGGTAGCTGAGGCTGGCCGCGAACCCGGATCCTCTGGTCTCAGCCTCCCGAATGCTGGGATTACAAGCGTGCGCCACCACGCCCGGCTTTCGATGATGAATTTAAAAAGGTGGATGCATCTGCATATCGACTATGATTGATATACATTTATTGACATAAAAAGAGAACTGCAAAATTTAAACCAATGAGAGCTGAGATAATGAAGACAGCTTCTTCACAATCCAAGAGATGTAGCCAAGATGGCATATAGATATTTTGTTGGAAATCAAGAGAATGACACTTACCTGAACATTTAGCATATAAAATTAGAAAAAGAAGATAACAACAATACAGTCAAAGACAGCAGACACGGATGAATTAGAAAGCAAAACTAAATGAAAAGCTATGTGAGATAGACTAATCTCTGCCAAAATAATAAAAAAAAACCTCCCAGAAAGTTGATATTAGGTAGTAGAAAAGGGACTTATTCACACAAATGTAAATGCCAACACAAGGTGATACTTTTAAAATAGATGTCTGTACAAATATTTGTGGATACATTTCAAAACCTAAGTGAAATTAATGCTTTTCCAAGAAAATATATAAATTTCTGAATTGACTGAATAAGAAATTAGACAAAGATCTGGATAGACAACAAACAAATGAGAAATAGAAAAAAAAAAAAAAAAAGCCCAAAAGCCTTAGGCACAGGCGGTGCTGCAATCGAGTCCTCCCAGGGGGCCATATAACTTATCGTTCAAACTGGTACACTTTGGAGAGTAAAAGACAGTGCTATTAATAATTAAGCTGGGATGATGTGAGAAATAGGAACTGTTTAAATCAGGAACATTGGCTACAACAGTTTTACCAACTTACAAAGAATATACTATCCCAGTTATGGAAGATGCATCATAAGGCTGAAGGTTTTCCAGTTTAGTCAGAAAAAGCAAAAAAGCAAAGAGAGAAAAGAAGAAAACTCCCTGCCTGATGACACATGCTCCTAAATAAACAAAGGGTGCATATTATATACACTTATAAATGTTCCTTCCAATCAGTAAGAAGCAAACAACCCAATTGAAAAATGATCAAAAGATACCAAGTTCATTTGCAGAAAATTAATACAAAAGAACCATAAATATGAAAAATATACTCAAATCTATGATAAGGACAGACATAAAGAAAAAATAATGTGCTATTTTAACCCATACGATTGAAAAAAAAAGTGTTAGTAATAACATTAAATGTTAAAAAGTATAGTCTTTGCTAGGCATGGTGACAAATCCCAGTACTTGGGAGGCTGAGACAGGGGAATTGCAGGTTGGAGAATACGCTAAGCAGTGAGCCTTTTAGCAACCTAGCAAAACCCTGTTTCAAAACAAAAGGTAAAAAAAAAAAGGATTGGGGTATAGTTCAGAGGTAGAACTCCTCTGGGTTCAGTATACACACACACACCAAAAACAAGAGTAGTATTTTATACATGCTTGGTAAGAATGTAAAGTGGTGCTATATTGTGGAGAATAATCTGGCAATTGTTTACCTTTTGTTATTATATTTTCCCTGCTGGAAATTTATACTACAGAAACACTTGATCAAATGTACAAAGATGTACGTGTGAGGGTTCTCAGTTCTATTCTACTTGTTTGTTTTGATACTGGGGATTGAACCCAGGGACATTCTACCTCTGAGCTACACCCCCAGCCCTATTTTATATGTTATTTTGAAACAGGGTCTCACTAAGTTGCTGAGGCTGGCTTCAAACTTGTGATCTTCTGGTCTCAGCCTCCCAAGTACTGAGATTACGCCCAGCTTCTATTCTATTTTAATAACAACTGGAAATAATTTAAACTACTAATTTTTCAGGCAATGAAACAGGCTCAGAGAGATTGGCTCAAGTTCCCACCATTATCCCTGGGCTTCTAGGATTAGAAAAAGTAGCATGTAAACAAGGGAATTAAAAACTATACAAAGGCTCCATGATAAAAAGTGAGAGCATTATAGTCTGACTTGCCCATTGTTGGACAATTTCCATTTTAAGATTTATACGGTTGTTTATAAACCTTTAATTAGAAATAGACAGTCAGCTCTCGGTATCTGTGGATTCAACCAACCATGCATAGAAAATACTCAGAAAAACAGTTGCATCTGAACAGAACATGTACCAACTTTTTCTTATCGTTATTCCCAAAACAATACAGTGCAACAACTATTTATTAACATTTTCATTGTATTGGGGATGATAAGTCATCTCTAGATTTAAAGTAGATGAGAGGCTGTGCACAGGTCATATGCAACTACTATGCCATTGTCTATAAGGGACTCCACCATCAGCATATTGACTTATTCATAGGGCAGCCCTGGTACTAATCCTCTCTGGATACCAAGGGCCAATTGTACTTCTTTGTACCAGTCAGCGTGTGCCCTCTAAAATGGCTCCCACCCCTAGGATGAGTAGCTTTGCCTTTGAGCAATCTTCTGATTGTCAAATGTATAATAAAAATAAAGAGTATTTCCCTGGGCTTTTAGGCGCTACATTTAAAAGTTCCCTAGATGCAAATATCTTCACGTTTGGATATTACAGTTATCATTTTCAATGTTATATGCTTTGAAATAACTACTATACTTAGATGGAAAAGATCAACAGGAACACAGGATCACAATAGCCTTAGCCACATGGGACAATCCTTTCTGTGTTAACCATCATAACTATCCCTGCTTCAGGGAGAACAAGTGTTTTTGTATCGATGTTCCATAGGTAAGTAATGATTACTGCATACTATCGGAGAATAGTTACGAAAATAAGATGTATTATACTTTCTCTTTTATTATTTTCAAAGTGAAGCTGGCAATATCTTAGAAAAAAAAAAGCTTCTGCCCTGGCTTCCTGTTGGTTTCTGACTTTGGTCTGGATCCATACTGTTCCCTACCCAACATATAATCATCATTAAGTCACATGACAAAATGCAGCCCAAGCCTCGCTACAGAACAGCATGTGTGGCATGATTCCCCTTGAGAAGGTAAATGTAAACACAGAACATGTCTATATGCAGACGAGTTAGGTAGGATTTCCAAATGATTGTCTTTGGGTATGATTATAGGCACTCTCTAATTTCTTGGCTTTCTTCATTTATGCATTCTAATTTTATATAATGAATATATATGAGTTTTATAATATTTTCTGCATGTGTGTGGTAAGAGGGATTGAACCAAGGACATTCTACCTCTGAGCTACACCCCCGCCCTATTTTAATTTTTATTTTGAAACAGGGTCTCACTAAGTTGCTGAGAACATTGCTAAGGTGCTAAGGCTGGCCTTGAACCTATGATCCTCCTGTCTCAGCTTCCCGAGTGCTGAGATTACAGGCATGTGCCACCACACCTGGCTGTATTTTAAAAAATTCTTAATAAACATGTCTTCATTCTACCTATGGACCTTAATGTTTGCTCAGAGAATGTGGGTTGGCAAATCTGATGCATTGTATATATCAGCAAATTCATAGTATTTTTAATGGAAATAACCCTTCCTAATAGCTGGTCCTCAAATTTCTGAGACCAGAGGCAGAGAACTGGGCAAGCCCTAGGAACATCAGCCCTGGCCTAGTGAGACCATACAGCAGTAGTTCACACGGGGCCTCAGGGAAGGCAGAAAGGTCAGATCCAAAGGGCAGGTAGTAGGATTTTGAACCTAGTAAAAGGAAATCTGTATGCTTGCAAGTACAGATTATGGATCAGACAGAGCTGAGTCTGAGTCACAGTTCTACCGCCAATTGCAGGTTCAAGACCCGCCTCAGCAACTTAATGAGGCCCTCTGCAACTTAGTGAGATCCTGTTTCAAAATAAAAATTCAAATAGGGCTGGGCATGTAACTCAGTGGTAGAATGCTTGTCTAGCATGCACAAGGCTCTAGGTTTGATCATCAGCACTGAAAATCAGAAACAACAACAAAAAAGTCAGGCTTAAAACTCTACTTTCTGGGAATATGGGAATCTAGGTTATGTGGACTGACACCAACACATCTGATGAAATAATCACAAATTATGTCAGATTATTTATTTATTTATTTTTGTAGTACTAAAGATTGAACCCAGGGACATTCTACCTCCAAAATACACCCTTAACCCTTTATTATGACTATTATTATTATTAGTAGTAGTAGTAGTAGTAGTAGTAGTAGTAGTAGTAGTATTTGTTCATTTTGAAACAGGGTCTCTCCCTAAGTTGTGGAGGACCTCACAAAATTACTGAGGCTGGCCTGGAACTTGGGATTCTCCTGTCTCAGCCTCCCAAGCCCTGGGATTATAGGGGTGTACCACCATGCCTGGCTGATATTGAACTTTTTTTTAAAAAGTAATTTCTTACTATTATTGAAGAGTTGATACAGTGGTTAAGAACTTAGTTGAAAACATCAGAGAAAGCAGAGACCCAAACAGGGAAACAAAGCACTAAAGTCTCATTTGCTCAAACAAGCAAAATTCTCCAAATTAAACTCGATTCCCAAAGACTCATGCCTCAGACTAAGATGAAGTCAGGAGAAACCCACAGAGCCTTTCTTTACTCTCAGAGGACTGAATTAAACTTGCATGGTGCTAAACAGAGAAGAGAGAAAAAGAAAAGGACCCTGAAAAAAAAAAAAAAAAAAAAAAAGCAAAAGCCATGTTATTTTAATTGGCAGATTGCATTCACATCAGCTGAAAGATCTAAAAATAACAATAAAATAAAAATCTCAGGCCAAGAGTTCAATTTAGGGCCATCTTCACAGTCATTCTCTTAAGTGCTTAGTTGAAACAAACTCAAATCTGTGGAGGAAGCCATCTGTATCTTGGATCTCAAATAAAACTCACAAATAATTACTTTCAGGGACAGTGAGTAGCTGGGAATTAAAAGTGCTCCTTATTCAAGGAAAATGGTACCATTCACAAGAAAAATAGAAAAGGACAAATGACAAAAAAGACTTACATTGGAGTTGTTAGGCACAGATTATAAAATGCTGATGCTTATCAAGGTCAGGAAATACAAACTAAGCTTGAAAATACACATAGGGCACTACTACAATATGTCCTAACAAAATTGATAAGGTAAAAGTTAGAATTTCCAGAAATAAAAAGTATAATAACTGAAACTAAAAATACAATAAATAAATATAACAGCAGATTAGTTACAGGTGAAGAGAAAATAGGTAATTGGGAATATGAGTCAAATGAAATTATCCAGGCTAGCACAGAGAAGAAAAAATGAAAAATACAGAAGAGTCATGGAATGGGTTTATAGAGTAAGAAGCCATCACACACTGGATCAGAGTTTAAGAAAGAAAATAGCAAGGAATAGGCAAGGAGAAAATTTTGAAGAAGTAATGACAGAGAGTTTCCTTAAAGTAATAAAAAACAATAGTCTGCAGGCTCAGATCTCACATACTAGCAAAAAATAAAAATAAAAAAGCAACATGCTCTTAAGAGCATCATAGTGAAACTACAGCATACCAAAGATAAGGATGTCATTTTAAGAGCAGCTGTACACTAATAAAAAGACAAATTACATTCAAGGTCTCAACAATAAGAGAGACACATGACATCTCAACAGTGGCTCTAGAAGCCAAAAGATTTGAAAGAGACTTCCATTGTGGTGAAAGAGAATACTTGTAAAATTATTTCATACCCAGAACAAGTATCTTTTAACAGTGTTTTAGACACCCTACAGTGAGTCAGGATAGATAGTCAACAAAAATTTGGTTTGGGTATTGAGACTCTTGATGCCATATATCCAGCAAGAGGGTATAAAAAGGTTTATTATTTGCATAATTAAGAATTTGGGGTAAGACCAGAGCAGGACTCCCAAGATGATCCCAAAGTATCTTTAGAGACCAAGGAAAGGAGGTGGTTTGAGGTGTTTACTGTAGTAAGGAGCTGGACCTCAGATGGGGGCTACCACAGGGGTTGGGGTGGTCTGAATGGACTGCTGGTGAGAAAGGAGAGAATACTTGGACTTTCGCAGCAGCACCCAGATGTGGACATAGAGGAAGAGGGATGGAGTGAGGCTTAAAAGCTATCAGCCATCAGATGTCAAAAAATAGTCAGAATTCTTATTACAAAGAGTGGTGGAAGAAATAAAGACATTTTTAAACAACACAAAAACTGAAGAGTTACTACCAGAATATCCTCACTAAAGAAAACAATAATTCAGGAGAAGGTAGAAATAATCCCAGAAGGAAGTTCTGAGACATAAGAAAAATATATAAAAAGAGTTAAATATGTGGATTAATTTAAACAACTATTCACATAATAATACTTTTTTTTTAAAATGTCAATTTTTTTTAAAGAACGCGAATGACAAAATTGTTTAGCCATGGAAGGCAGTAAATGAGGTTTAAAGTATACAAAGTCTTTTCTTTTGCTTGGCGAAAGTATAAAGGTATTGATTAGCTTTAGATTTTGATAAGTATATGTGTTCTGATTTCTAGGAAAAAATCAATAAAAGAATGAAAGCAGAGAATTATTTTCAAACTGATACAATAAATGTAATGGAGAGAAACAACCCAAAAGATGTCAAGAAAAGAGGAAAATAAGCATGTAATTGGGGAGGCAAATAGAGAACAGAATACAAAATATGTTGACCAATAAAAACATATAACACTAATTACTTTAAACGTAAATGAATTAACAGTGCCAATGAAAAACAAATGTTGGATCAGAGTGAACATAAACAAAATCAATTCGTTTGATATTTATAAGAGACTCATTTATTTATTTATTTTGTGTTTCGGGGGATTGAACCCAGGAACATTCTATTGTTGAGCTATACTCCAGCCCAATTTTTTATTTTGAAACAAGATCACCCTAACTTGCTGAGAATCTCGCTAAGTTGGTGAGGCTGGTCTCAAACCTGAGATCTTCCTTTCCCAGACTCCCAAGTACTGGGGTTACAAGCATGTGCCACCATACCTGGCAGTATCAGAAGATTTAAATAAATAACATGATTAACAAACTTGGCCTAAAAATCTATACGGAACATTATATTGAACAATTACACAATGTCTTTTTTTTTTTTTTTTTTGACTCACGTGGAAAATTTTCATGTTGAATTCATATTGAAAAGTTCACCACTTGCTGATCCATAAAGAAAACCTCAAAAACCTTCTAAGAACTAAAATTATAAAGAGGATTTTCTCTTATCAGTCCTTGGTTAAACTGGAAATCATTAAACAAAAATAAAACTAGAAAATCCCTATAAGTTTGAAAATAGAGACACATAGTTCAAAATAACCATGGCTCAATAAATAAATCTAACAGAAACTATACAACATTTAGACATGTATGATAGTGCATAAAAACGTGTGGG
>PVLC010025136.1:12403-24059 GCA_004027655.1 Graphiurus murinus
GGCGCACGCTTGTAATCCCAGCATTCGGGAGGCTGAGACCAGAGGATCCGGGTTCGCGGCCAGCCTCAGCTACCTAGTGAGGCACTCCGCAACTTAGTGAGACTCGGTTTCAAAATAAAGAATAAAAAATAGGGCTGGGGGTATAGCTCGGAGGTAGAATGCCCCTGAGTTCAATCCCCAGTACCGCAAAAAAAAAAAACGTGTGGGATATAGCTAAAGCATATAACTTTATAAGTAAATATTTGGGAAAGTTACCCATGTGATGATTGATTGTCCCTGTCTAAAATGTATAAAAGTAGCAAAACAGGAGTTAAAAGCAGAGAGAAAAATAATAAATATACCAACTGGTTTTAATAGAATAAATATGCATAAAAAATCAAAAGTTGGTTCTTTGAAAAGAGTGATAAAATTGAAAAACACTTAGCTATACATATAAAGAAAAGGAAAACACAGTCATATCAAGAATAAACCAGAATATGAGACACTATAATCATCAAAAGGATAAAAAGAGAATGTTATAAAAAATTCTCTCAATATGTTAGATGCCTGAATACCAAAGCATACAAAAATTAAAATTAGAAAAGAAAATTTGACAAAATAGGTTAAATGTGTTAATAGTCTAAGAACTATAGAGAAAATTGATACAGTAGCAAAATTTTTTCCCATAAACACAAGTTCAGGCCCCGATGGCTTCACCAGTGAGTTCTATCAGACATCCAAGAATATAACCCTAACAAAAAAAAACATATAAAAATTAACTCCCAAAATAGGAAAATAATAGGTTATTGTTATGAGCCCAACTATTCCTTGATATCAACCTCAAATCATGATAGAACACACAGTAAAATTATAGACCAGTGTCAGGAACAAAAATATTAAAATCCAAAGGAAAATTATTACTTCCAAAACTCTAGCCATATGAAAAGGATAATCTATTATGATTAATTTGGGTGTATCCAAGGAATTCAAGGTAAATTTAATATTAGTAAATAATGAATGTATTTTTCCACATTAGTAAATTAAAAAAGAGAAATCAACCATTTTAATAAGATGCAAAATACTGATAAAATTTTAACAACTCATTTATGATAAAAAGGATATCAAAGCAGGTCCTAGAAATGTGAAAGATTTTTTTTAAAATGGGAATAGTTTACCTACCCCTCAAAACTGCGGCAATCATCATATTTAACATTGAAATACTGTAAACTTTCCCCCTTGAGATCAGAAAAAAGATGAGGATATTCATCATCATTTCTACTTAGCATTGTTTAAGAGGTCACAGCCTGCATTATAAGGCAAAGAAAAAGAAATAAAACACATAAGGACTAGAAATAAGGACACCAAACTGTCATTATTCCTATATTTATATAGTTTTTATGTAGAAAATCCAAAATAATCTAGTGACAAATTATTAGGAATAATAGGAGACTCTACCAAGTCTCCTGACATAAAATCAATACACAAAAATCAATTGCACCGCTATATACATCAGCAGCAGAATGTTAGAAGACAAAATTTTCAAGATATCACAGTAGCATCCAAATATTAAGTAACTAAGACTAAATCTAGGGAAAATTTCATTTCAACATACAATATGCAGAAAGTATGTATAATTTCATCAATAATCATGATTTCTCAAATTAAAAAAAAATTATGAAGTAATACCATTAAATAGGCTAAAATTTAAAAGTCTGATTTTACCAAGTATTGAGGAAGCTGCTGAGGAAGAGGAATTTAAAAACACTTCTGGTGAGAGTGTAAATTAGGAAAAAAAAAAAAAAAAAAAAAACAAACGCTGTGAAAATCCATCTGACACTGAATTATCGAGCTGAAAAATATCATACCCTTGACACATGATTTCTACTCCTATGTATATACACTCTGGAAAAACTTTTGTGCATTTGCAACAAAATGCATACATAAGAATTTTATTTTATGGATTATTTTGGTATTATCCATTTACTGTAGAATGCATGCACTTAAAATGTGCACTTCGGGGGGGGGGGTTGGTATATTCACAGTTGTATAACCATCACCACAATCAATGTTAGAATATTTTATCATCCCCCAAAGAAACCTGGAACCCTTAAGCTACCATTCCTAAGTGACTCCATCCTTCCAAGCCTTCATCCCTAGGCAACTGCTGATCTACTTTCTTTCTTTATAGATTTGCTTATTCTGAACATTTCATATAAATGGAATCATATGATATGTACTCTTTTGAGTCTGGCTTCTTTTACTTAGCGTAAGGGTTTCAAGGTTCATCTATGTTGTAGCATGTGCCAGCCCATAACTTATTTTTATGGCTAAATAGTATTTCATTTTATAGATAAACCACATTTTCTTCATCAGTTCTTCAGCTGACTGCTATCTGGTTGTTCCTAAACTTTAGCTAGTATGTATAATTTTGCTACAAAGAGTTGTGCACAGTCTATACAAACATATGTTTTTATTGCTCTTGTGTATATTCATAAATGGGATTAGTCCATTTTAATATTTATATCTGACTATAGCAAACTATAATTTAGAAAACAAATAACTTATTCGCTGTTTTTAGGGAGTAGATTTTGTTAAATAAACTTAGTTTTCTTAAACTGATTTTACATCATTGAATACTACACATAACTTTTATCATAAGCATATAATATTATAATTAGCATTTTATAATTTTGAAGACTATAATTACATTTGTTCAGCTAGAATATATAAATTTCAGGAAATACTAGTCTTATGCATTCTTGGGAAGTTATGTTCTTCAGACTTTGAAAACTTCCCAGGCTAAAATGAAATCTTTCCAGTTGTCTTTATTGAAGAATATTTTTATGACCTTGTACTATCACAACTCAAGTAAATCAGTCCAATTATATTACCATTTTTAGTTGTAACAAATGTAATGCAATTTTAGAAGGCTTTTTTTTTTTAAAGCAGGCTGGGGCAAATGAACATTTTGAAAATTTAATACAAAACTATGGCTGGGAGCAGTGGCACATGCCTGTAATTCCAGTACTTGGGAGGCTGAGACAGGAGGATCACAGGTTGGAGGCCAGTCTCAGCAACTTAGTGACATTCTGTTTCAAAATTTTTTCTTAAAAGCCAGGCGTTATTCCAGTATTTGGGAGGCTGAGACAGGAGGATTGCAGGTTTGTGGCCAGCCTCAGCACTTACTGAGGCCATCTGCAACTTAGTGAGACTCTATTTCAAAAATAAAAGAATAAGATAGGGTTGGGAGTGTAGCATGTAGGTAAAATGTCCCTGGGTTCCAATCCTAGTACCAGACAAATAAAAAATAAAAAATTAAGAAAAAAAGAAGGGCTGGGCATATAGCTCAGAGGTAGAATGTCCCTAGGTTTAATCCTCAGTACAAAACAAAACAAAAACAAAAACTATGACTGAGACTAAAAAAAAAAAAAATTCACATTTTTATTATACTTTTATCTCTTTATCTGTGAAAAGTCATTTGACATTGAATATATCAAGCTAAAAATATCACACCCTTGACCTGTGATTTCTACTCCTAGGTATATACACTCTAGAAAAAAATTTTTATGATTACATAATGGTATAACAAACAAAACATTGATTTCTGGCATTATCATTATGATTTTAAAAGTAAAAATAAGTAGAGAGCTCAATATTTACTCTGAACTATTTTTCTGTTAGTGAGGTGCCACTCACTTTTTCCTAAAACCACAAAAACCCTAAAATGGGTAATCTAAAAGAAATGGGAAAAGGCTGAATCTGTTTACTGTTTTCAAAAAACACAGATTTTTAGAACTAGCAATCTTAAAACTTCAAAGTAAAAAAAAAAAAAAAAAAAGGAACAACACAAAAAAAGAGGCAGGAATCCATGACAGAGGCTAAAAAGAGTCAAGGAGATGAAGAATTGAGGGGAGTTACAGAGAAAAGGACAGAAAGAGATGGAAGAAAGGATGGCTTCCGTTCATGGTGAGAAGGTCTGCCCAAATACATATGCTACCCACAGGGTGCTGCTTAGCTGGGTATGAAAGTGAGAGATACTTCTACAGCAGGCAATACTACAGTAAAACCCCAAACTGAGCATCCCCTTTAGCCCATGAGCGACATCACTGCAGCTGAAGGTGTTTGCAGGCACAAAAAAACACCCTCATCTGCTGGAGGACTTGGGGACTACTGAAGCAGTTTAAAGGAGCTTCAAAGAAAATCAGTCTAATTAAAACCTGCTTCTGTTTCATTTGTTTAAGGGTGTCAGGTTTGATTAGAGGCCACATACAATCTGGCTCTGGGAAGAATAGCGGCTTTCTTTCATGAGAAAAACCAAGGAGAAGGGAGTCGTTCCTAAATGTTATCATCAGACATTCGCAGGGTAGCCTGCCTAATCACAAGCCCTTAATATCCCCAGGGAGGGGGCTGAAGGCTCTGTTGTCAGCCATAGGCAAGGATTTCAGGCTCCCCAGAAATAAAAATGTGGTGTTCTTAGTTAAATGGATGCACGAATTCATCAGGCAAGCAAAGAAGGGCAAATTCAACCCTCTGCTTGCAGATCCGTGCCCAAAGGGAGAAGGATGCAACCGTTAGTGGTTCATGCACACTTGTCCGGGTGTCTATTGTGTAATGGGCCTTCCTACTGCACACAGTTCCCAAATACTTAATGCAAGTTTTCCTATTAGCAGCAAGTGGGTCTGTTGAAGCATAAGAAAGACATTTAATAAAAATAGAGCCACCCAAATGAACACGGATTGAAAAAAAAAATTTTTTTAGATTGATAGAGCAAGGCTGGTCACTGTAATTACCGAAGGTGTATCATTTCCTAAGCACTCTTTGCGTTAAGTGTATGCCATACATTTATCAGATATAATTAGCACTTTAGGTGACAATGATTTGATTTCTTCCCTTGTAATAAAAGTCGTCTGTGTTGGCATATACATTCAGGATGGGAAATTGAACACTGTTGCTGTTTATCCCCCGGAGGCAAAATTTAGGGTGAACCGGGAAAAATAGGGAGAGGGCTGACGGAACAGCTCTTTGTGAATTTTGCAAACAGAAAAAGAAAATAGTTCAATAAAAGCTTTTAAGGATCACAGTCAAGTGTGCGCTTTTTTTTTTTTTTTTGAAAGCAAAGGATATCTGTGGAGCATTTCTCCACTTTCAAAGTCAGCATTTAACTTTCTTTTAGATGTGAACAAACCCACACTAAATTGATTCGTAGGCACAACGGCAAAACTGGACACATTTAAATGACTGTGTATGAACCAAAGATGTGTTTATGCCACCTTCTCGGAGAGGACAGAAGAGAATTGTTTTGAAAATCATTTCAAATAAACACCGATCCTTCCTGCTTCTTCACTGTTACAATTAAGGATCACATTAATTCATTTTTTCTGGTGGATTAAAGTATTTATGTAAATGGGTTTTTTTTTTAAATAAAAGAGAAGAAAAACCAAAGTGTGAATCGCTGATCTATTATTTATGGCTCAAAAACATGCTACATCCGTTTGAAATCTATATCTCCACAAGACATTCTGTGAAACTTGGGCTTTTGCATGTAAATCTTCCTGAAAAACCATTTTCTTCTCTTTTTTGTCAAAATCAAAATATGGAGGATGCCATGGTTAATTCTTTTGATTGCACAAGTTAACTGGAAATCAGGTCACAGGTAATGATTGCTAAAACAAATTGTTCTAATGTAAATCTAATGTCATTAACTGATATAATGCAAACTTTCCCACTTAAATAGAACTTGCTGACTTTTTGTTTCATACTAAGATCTGTTCTCCTGAAACTTTGGTGCTGATCTATTAGAAGGGAACTTGTCCTTACATCTCCATTCTGATGATTCGAAATTCCTTACAGTGCCACAGTAGTAAAGCAGATACAAGAGATGCTTAAATTGTATATAACAAGCCAGGCATGGTGGTGAAACCTGTAAACCCAGTACTTGGGAGGCTGAGACAAGAGGATTGCAGGTTTAAGATCAACATCAGCAACTTATCGAGGACCTCAGCAAATTGGCAAGGCCCTGTTTTAGAGTAAAAAATAAAATAGGGCTGGGGATATAGCTCAGAGGTAGAATGCCCCTGGGTTCAATCCCAGTACAAATAAATAAATAAATAGCATATAATACATCTTTTCCTGCGGATCTTCATTTTATATTTTCTTCAACTTATATGGACCTCTTACTGACCTACATAAGAATAACCTAAAGAAAGGGTCCTGGTTTTTATGTGAGTTTGTATCTAAGAAAGTGATAACTGATAAACCAGAAATATACAATGAAAGCCTTGGAAAAATTAGTATGGAGACCAGATTAGGACAAATACCTATTTTGTCTGTATTGCAAATGACAATAGAAAAATAATGAATTCACTGCTTAGAGAGTATTAGAGTTAATTTGGTACAAGTTAGAGGTCTGTATGTGAAAGGGCTGAGCAGAGGGGTCCATCATGCAATGTCCTAAGCAAAGGTTGAAATAAGGACAGGTGAGGCCTTAGTCATCATCTCAGAAAAAAAAAAAAAAACTTCCTCTTACCTAATTTCTAACCTGAACCAGATGAAGACCACACACAAAACTAGTAAGATTTATGTATTCTCCTTGATGATTGTATGTTATTTTGTTTTTTTCAACATAAGACTTCATTTGCAAATTCAAATTTGATTTCTGCAGATTTGCATCTATAACCTAGGCTTTTATTTTTATTTATTTATTTATTTATTTATTTATTTATTTATTTATTTATTTATTTATTTATTTTGCGGTTCTGGGGATTGAACTCAGGGGGCATTCTCCCTCGGAGCTATACCCCAGCCCTATTTTTTATTCTTTATTTTTTTGTTTGTTTGTTTGTTTTTGCGGTACTGGGGATTGAACTCAGGGGCATTCTACCTCCGAGCTACACCCTCAGCCCTATTTTTTATTCTTTATTTTGAAACCGAGTCTCACTAAGTTGCAGAGTGCCTCACTAGGTAGCTGAGGCTGGCCGCGAACCCGGATCCTCCGGTCTCAGCCTCCCGAATGCTGGGATTACAAGCATGCGCCACCACGCCCGGCTTATTTATTTTTTTTAAAGATAGAAAAGAGGAGGCTAGGTGTGGTGTCAGAGGCCTTGTAATCCCAGTACTTGGGAGGCCGAGATAGGAGGATTGTAAATTGGAGGCCAGTCTCAGCAACTTAGGGAGATCCTGTTTCTAAATAAAAATAAAACAGGGCTGAGGGGGGTGGTCTAGCTCAGAGGTAGAATCCCTTCTGGGTTCAATCCAGTACCAAAAAAAAAAAAAAACAAAACACAAAAGAGGGAAAATAAAAAGAACGAATCCCTCTGCCTGTGAACGCAGGGTAAGGAGGCAAGATTGAGCTTCACAGACAGCTGCTACAGGTGAGGCTGATGTGCAGCCTCTGGTCATGCATTATTATGTGAGAGTCCTATTAAAACTCCAACATTCTAAGGTGATACATTCACCTATTATGAAATAGTACTTGTGAAAAGCAGCTGTTTACTAATCAGGTTTACAGCCAATTATTGGTGCTTCCATGTGAATGCAAATCTCTCTCTCTCTCTTTCTCTCTCTCTCTTTCATGTAAAAATATTAAACCAAACCTCTAGAACCTGTGCTCATGAAGCCCTCCCTATTATTTCTCACCACATGGGTATCTTTTTCCTTCATGAGACATATGCACATATATACATACAGATCTGGGATGTCAGAAAGCACTTTTGATTTTTCTCCTGTACCCCCCTTAGGACAATGTGAGAACGTCATGTCAAAAACCCTCACTTTCGAACAATAAATAAATAAACCAGCCACAGCCTTCCCGAGGCTGGCCAACTCTAGCATAAGTAATTCAAGAGGCTGAGAGATGCCAGATAAATTTGATTACTATAAAAGATGGGAATATGTTTCTTTCCTTTGAGAATTCACAAAAAGGGGTCAAAAACAAAGCAAGGCTGAAAGTGAACAATTTCATTTCGCCAGCAATTCAAGGCGAAAATTCAAAGGCAATTTTCCAGGCACATTTTATCACAATTTTATAGACCCTCATTTCCTGCACACATTGCAATCTTTAATTTCTGAAAGAGGGAAGCAAGAAAAGGGGAGGAGTGGGCGGGGGAACGAGGGGACGGAGGCTGAGCACAACCGTGAGGGGCTTTTTCTTCTTCTTCTTTAAGATATAAATGCAGATATTTAGAAAGCAGTGAGAGATGTGTAAATCTTTCTTCAAAGCTGAACCTACCGCTGGGATCCTGATTTGCTAAAAGCCACTATAGGCAGACTCCAAAACTCAGCAGGGTCATCCTCCCCCCTTCCAAAAAAATAAAAAAAAATAAAAAATAAAAATAATAAGAGTGGTGGGGAGTGGGAGAGAAAGTCATTCTGATTAGTGGCGTCTCCACAGACAGGAGAGTTTGAGGAAACTGTTTTCATTTTACATTTTCCTGAATAAGAGTTGTAGTTTTTTTTTTAAATTGCTTTTTCCCCCTTTTGGAAAACACAAAAGAAAAAATTAAATCTCGATACACTGACTCTCATCTTTGGGTTTAATTGAGGCCCCTTGATGCCGTTTGAAAATGGCGTCATTTTTCCAGGATACTCTGCAAGGTGGCCCTTGGGAAGATCACAGACGCTGATCCAAGGGGACCTTGACCATGGCTGCTCCCCGCCCCAGGGTCTTGCCCTGTAAGATGAATGACTCAGAGAACTGGAGCACAAGGCTGCGGTTTCCAGTTCTGGTCTGGCTGATAACTTGGGGTGCACTCTCAGCAGAAAGCCATAGACTCTCTCTCATTTCCTTGTGGGAATAAGGAATAAAAGTCCTTCCTGGCTTCCCAGGGTTGGAAGGGTCGCAGAAAGGTTTGAAAGCACATGGTTCACTCTGTATACCAATGCACCCCTGGGCCCTGGGATGTGCCTGGGAAGACGGGGGTGCTGAATAAGCATTTTTTTGTGCCAGAATTTAGGAAGTATAATTCATGGGAATCAGAGTAAAACTAGAATAGTGGATACTGCAATGAAATCTAGATTCTATGGTGCTAAAAGCTAATATCTTTAAGGCAGAACTGGACTGGCTTCGTGATGTAGAAGGAATTTCTTCCTCATTAGAGCAATGACTTTTGTTTGCTATAACTGCCCCAGCCTCGTGTGCATATACACAATCTCCATTCTAAAGAAGCAAAGTTGACCCCACTGGGTGGGATTTTGGGAACATAGGTCCTTTAGAAATGTGGCAGAGCGACTTTAAATCTTCCTCTAAATAGATAACATCCTTTTCAGAGAGGACTGGATTTAAAAGTTTTACATTGGAAAGGGAAAGCCATTTGCAAAAAGGAAAAGAAGAAATATGGGAGAAAAAGAAAATCTATCAATAAATCTCTGTTTTCCAAAATGAACCAGGCCCTGCTGCCAAGCTAACTTTGCCAAACAGCATTGGTGACCTTTTCCCGCACATCTGGAAGCCTTGTTTTCAGGAGGAAAATCTTAGGATAGTCTGGGACTGTTCAATGCTGACTTATATTCTCACAAAGAACAAAGAGCTTCCACAAATGGAGGGACAGTGGGCTTTGACAAAAATTACATCAACATCTAATTTTTAAAAATCTAAGGTGGAGCCAGGTGTGGTGGTGCACACCTGTAATCCCAGCACTTGGAAGGCTGAGACAAGAGGATTCCAGGTTCGAAGACAACCAATGTAGTGAGACTCTAAGCAGCCTAGTGAGACTGTTTCAAAATAAAAAATTTAAAAGGGTTGAGGATATAGCTTGGAGGTAAAACACCCCTGGATTCAATCACCAGTACAACCAGAACAAAACAAAACAAAACAAAAAACTAAGATGGTTTAGTTTTAAAGCTAAAAGCTAAAGGCTCTAGGCACAACAGAGTACTCTCGTAGGTTATATCAGTCTATGTAAGAACTGTGTGTGTGTGTGTGTGTGTGTGTGTGTGTGTGTGTGTGTGTGTGTGTGTGTGTGATACTGGGGACTGAACCCAAGGGCATTCTACCTCTGAGCCACACATACCCCCCAGCCTGTTTTTTTTTTTTTTTTATATTTTGTTTTGAAACAGGGTCTAGTTAAGTTGCTGAAAGTCTCACTACATTGCCTGAGGCTTTTCTCCACCTGTGATTCTCCTGTCTCAACTTTCCGATTACTAGGATTATAGGTATGTGCCACCATGCCCAGCAGACATCTGCTTTTTAGAATGCTAGTTCCTGATTAGTGATTGCAATTGTTTTTTTGTTTTTGTTCTTTTTTAACATTCAATCGATATCTACAAGTAGTCACAGATCTCTGCTGAAGTTTGAAATCTCTTAACCCTTGTCACTGTGCACTTTCCATCCTAAGAAACAATCACACTGATTCATCTAGGAAAAGATCTCTAACAATAACACACTGGGTGCTGTGTGGATGGAAGACGCAGCACAAACCGTACAGAACACTCCTTTGAAGGAGCTGCCACTTGGTTACAACCCAACTCAAACCAAAGATACAAACAATGTGCCGGACAGAAAATTCTAACAAAGCATTCAGATACACCCCAAACTCAGCAAGTGCTGTGTGCCTGTCTGCCCCTATCACCCTGAACTACAGTATGATGTGAGACTGCAAGGCACCAATGAAAGTCCCTTTAAAAATAAAAATGTTCAACAACAAAAGGAAAACAAAACTGATCATGAATGGCAATTAACTCTGCCTTTCTTTACTAGTATATATTTTTTGCAAATAGCTGAGGCAATCTATTTCCCTAAGTATTTTGTATAAAGTATAGAATTGGGTAGACATATAGTCAATATCATAACAATGGTCCATTAGTGGCGGTGGGTACCATCCATCCATCCATCCATCCATCCATCCATCCATCCATCCATCCATATATTCATCCATCCATTCGTCCATCTATCCATCCATCCATCTATCCATCCATCCATCCATCTAATAATTATGATCCCAGTGCCTCCCATTGCTGAAGGATCCAGTGAGTAAGAGATCCATGCCTGGTGCCCTCACAGAGCTTACAGTCTAATGGAGGAGATGCATAAGTACTTAACTACAGTGTGTACATGCAATGAAAGAAGACATAGTGGATGCTTGGGGAATCACTGAGGAAAAGACCTCTTAAGATCACCTTTGTGCTTTTGAGAAGAAAAAGTTGAGATGCAAAAAGACCAAGGTCACACAGAGATCATTCTAGAGGATATGGAGGTGGGACTGTGGCTTAGAAAAATGAGTATGTTTCCAAATATCTGCCTTACTAAGACAATCCATTTTGGAAGCAGGTGCGATACAAATAACTTGTGAAACCATAGGTAGAGAGAAGGCTTGGCATCACTGAAGACCATGTGGTTTTTTTTTTTTATTGTACCACCAGCCCAGTTTTCTGGTTTTCCTTCAATTATCTTTATGCAGGCTGAGTAGGAGTTTGGAAACAGAAGACTGGAGAGTTGCCCAGCTCTGGAAAAATGGGTGTGCAGATTGGTTTAAAAGACTCCAATGAGCCGGGTGTGGTGGCGCACACTTGTAATCCCAGCATTCGGGAGGTTGAGACCGGAGGATCCGGGTTCGAGGCCAGCCTTAGCTACCTAGTGAGGCACTCCGCAACTTAGTGAGACTCGGTTTCAAAATAAAGAATAAAAAATAGGGCTGGGGGTATAGCTCAGAGGTAGAATGCCCCTGAGTTCAATCCCCAGTAC
>PVLC010025137.1:0-23958 GCA_004027655.1 Graphiurus murinus
AAGGAAAAAAAAAAAAAAAAAAAAAAAAAAAAAAAATCGGTCTTGGAATATAGCTCAGAGGTAGGATGTCTCTGGGTTCAATTCCCAATACCATAAATAAATAAATAAATAAATAAATAAATAAATAAATAAATAAATAAATAAATAAATAAATACTGAAGGTGTAACTCACAGATAGAATGCCCCTGTGTTCAATCCCCAGTACAGAAAAAAAAAATTTAAAGAGTTGAAAAAAATCCAGCTTTACTTTGTACCAGCTGTGTGATTTGGAACAAGTTACTTAACCACTTCGGATTTTGGTTTGTTCTTCTTTTTTTTTTTTTTTTTCAGTACTGGGGATTGAACCCAGGGGCATTCTAACTCCAAGCTCCACACCCCAGACCTATTTTTTATTATTTATTTTGAAACAGGGTCACCCTAAGATGTGGAGGGCCTCACTAAGTAGCTGAGGCTGGCCATGGATCCTCCGGTCTCAGCCTCCCAAATGCTGGGATTACAGGCGTGGACCACCACACCCGGCTGGATTTTGGTTTGTTCTTCTATAAAATGGGATAAATAGGAATACTTGAAAGAGTTGTTGAGATGATTCCTTACCTTAATGTTTATAAAGTGCTTAAAATAGTGGCGGGCATGTAGCAAATATCACAGTGGTATTTGCTCTCTCTCTCTCTCTCTCTCTCTCTCTCTATATATATATATATATATATATATATACATATATACATATATATCCATATATCCATATATATATCTCATATACACATATATACACACACACACACACACACACACACACACACACACACATATATATATATAACAGTTTTTTATTACCTTAAAACAAGTCCATATTTAGAATTGGCCTTTGGAATTTTTATTTTTTTTTCAATTCCTCCAGCTCAGATGACTAGAGGGTCCAATAGAAACAGAATGTGTTGATTCCAAGAGTGATAATTGAGCCCATCTCTGTAGGCACTGGCATACCTTTAAAGTTGGAAACTTGCCATTTTAGATGATGAGGCTGTGATAGATTTTACTATGAAGCAGACAACTTTTATTCCTGATGAAGATATATTGCATATCATCATCATTGACTTTGATAATGGCATCATTATCATTACATTGGAGTAATGTCTCGGGAGAAGCATTTTCTCAGCTTTGCTTTTGGGAGCAATTTCCTAGATCCTGAAGCAGTTTAACCTTGTTTTGTTTTTTAAAACCAAGGAGTCATCTCTAAATAACAAATAATCATATATATTAAAGCCCCTTTGTCTCCTAACATCTAATTCTATCATTGTTTATTAATAAACTAACTGCACTTAATATAATTTTAAATCTAGTAACAGAAAAAACAAACCAAACCCCCAAATTCTTACTGTCAATAAGGGAGTTTCAGCTGGGCGTGGTGGCGCACGCTTGTAATCCCAGCATTTGGGAGGCTGAGATCGGAGGATCCGGGTTTGCAGCCAGCCTCAGCTACCTAGTGGCACTCCGCAACTTAGTGAGACCCGGTTTCAAAATAAATAATAAAAAAATAGGGCTGGGGGTGTAGCTTGGAGGTAGAATGCCCCTGGGTTCAATCCCCAGTACCGCAAAAAAAAAAAAAAAAAAAAAAAAAAGGGAGTTTCTCTTACAGGTAGTTCTTGCTTTGTACCATATTCTCTGATCACAAAAATAACTATGTAAAAACCATGTAAAGCAATTTTAATAATCAAAAGGAAAAATTTAATTATTCTATGACTCTTGGTTAAAACACTAAAAATTATTTTACTGTTAGTTATGTGTATGTAAGATAATAAAAATAGTAAAACAAATGTGTATTTGTGTAATGTGAAACATTAGACACATTAAAGTGTTCGGATGATGTCTTTTTCTCATCATCTACCTTAGGATGATGGACTGCATCTTTTCTATGTCTTGGCTGATTCTCACACTCTTAAGTTAGGATTAGGTAACAACATCTTATCCTTCATGCTTTCAGTGTTGTGAAATATCTTTTAGAGTTACTTTAATGTAAAGTCTTTCCCCTGGCACATTTTTTACCATGTTTGTACAACTACTTTCCTCATTTATGGCAAAAAGTTGGCCTGATACTTGTCCAATTTTTGAATAGTATTGAGGGTTTTTTTGTTTGTTTGTTTGTTTTTTCTTTGCCATGTACTGAAATATATTACCTTGAAGTTCCAATTCATTATGCCTGGTTTTGCTTTTTAGAACAAATAAAACAATCAGAAAGCTCTGTTCCACATCAATACCTTTCCAATAATTGGGGATAGCAACTGTATCCTTCATGAATTCTTGCTTCTTTAGGTTTTGTGGTCACAAAAGTACCTGCTTCATGCAATTCCCAAGATGCTTGCAACATAATTGTCATTTCCACCTGACTAACAAATTCCTCCCATTGGTCATAGTTTGCCACAGATTAGCAATTTCCCTATTTGCTTCCTCTACATAATAAAACTGTCAGGCAAGTCAGGAAATGTTCAGAGAGCCGCTTTGCAGCACATGCAACAACAGTAATTTTGTAATCTGCTTATGAAGCCAGTTTCCATTCACCCCCCACCCCCGCCTTCCATCTGGCCTGCCAAAACAGGGATCCATTGAAAATGGTCCTGAAGCTGATTTAAGGAGAGGAAAAATAGAAGAGACTAGAATTCAAGTAAATAAATTTGCAAGGCACAATTTGGGACTATTCTAGAATCTTTTGTATGCACTATTCTTGTTTCTTGGATTTTTATCCTTTCAGGTGTTGGAACTTTGAAGAAAGACCTGCTATACCTTGCACAATGATTGTGTTTATTTAATGCTGCTATGCAGGCCTGTAAGGGCATAAATATCCAGATAAATATCTGTACACTCTCTTTTCACCTCTGGAAGCCAGGGGTACAGAATCCTCACCTAAGGCAACAAGAGCTGCTTTGGCACAGTAAGCAATGTCCTGGTCCAGGAGAGAGGGTCAGAATAGAGGCTAGAAATAGGGCGAAGTTTGTAGTAGGACGAAGTTTGTGGAATATGTAGAGAACTAAGAAATTTGGGGAGATTTCTTAGGTGAGTCACTGATGAATCTCAGTCACTTATTGGTTAGAAAGATATTCATTCATAGGTTAGGTGAGCAGGGTGGATAGGGATGGGGAGGAAACATCTTCTAGGTCTGAAGGAATAGAGGGAAGGATGGTAGGGGAAGGCCCTTCAACTTGACCTTTTAGAGTAATTTTTTTGTTGTTGTTTAAATTGCTGTTAGAAAAATATCCTTCAGCCGGGCATGGTGGTGCATGCTTGTAATCCCAGTACTTGAGAGGCTGAGACAGGAGGATACCAGGTTCACTGCTAGCCTCAGCTACTTAGTGAGGCCCTCCACAACCTAGTGAGACTCTGTTTCAAAATAAAGAATAAAAAATAGGGCTGGAAGGTGTAGCTTGGAGGTAGAATGCCCCTGGGTTCAATCCCCAGGATCTCAAAAAAAAAAAAAAAAAAAAGGAAAATGTCCTTCAATTGTTCCGGATTTCCAAAATGTGATACTCACCATGTGTTACATCTCTGACAGCAAAAGTTCTTTGAATATTCACACATATGTAGAAGTCGTTTCAAATTCCCTTTTGGGCATAACCAAAACATTGGCTTATGAGTTGTGGCAATTTTCTTTCAAACTCCAGCAAGCATTTTATCACCAAGAGAAATGTGCTGGTTCCTTTAAGGCCATGCCAATTGTCAAAGTTGGGCCCTGCACATTCTATATTCCTTGCCATCCTTTCTCTGTATCAGTGATATATTCTACTCACAACTTCAAATCTTATTCTCCCATCCCACTCTTCCAATGTGTCTCTAGTGTCAAAAGAAAAACTTTAGACAAGTTAAATTTAGCATAGTTTATTTGAGCAAAAATCAACTCACAAATGGGCAGCCCTCAGAACCAAGAGAAATTCAGAGAGCTCAGCCAATTATCCTGGGCAGGCAGTATTTATAGACAGAAAGAAGTGACACACAAAACTCCTTTGACTGATTACAGTTCTGGCATTTGCCTTAAATAGATGTGGTCTAATCAGTTGGTGACATGTGACTGGTTGAGACTCAGCTACTTGTTTTAAGTGTACAGTCTTTTCTAGATTGTATCTGTCTAGGTGCTAAGGTTCCAGTTTGCTACATAGGAACTCAAAGGACAAAGATGGCCTCAGGCCAAATTTAGTTTAACACAAGTTGTTGGTGATATGTAGCCTAGACCACAGTTCTCAGTATCTGCTTGACCAACAGCTAGATAAGGTCGGGTGGGGGGTGGGGGGGTGGGGGGGGGAGCCATTTTTAGATAGGTAAGGAAGAAAAGGGCCTGAGTGAACATCAATACCTGACCTATTGGGTCATCAGGAATTTCATGGACTTTTGAATTTATGGAAACTTATTTGGCACTAAGTATGTCTGCTTCTCTGTCTGAAACCAACCTCCCTCCCTCCCTTCCTTCCTTCCTTCCTTCCTTCCTTCCTTCCTTCCTTCCTTCCTTCCTTCCTTCCTTCTTTCCTTCCTTCCTTCCCTTTTTACTTTGAAATAGGGTCTCACTAAGATGCTGAGGCTGGCCTCAAATCTCAGCCTCCCAAGTGCTGGGATTATAGGTGTGTACCCCACCACACCTGACTCTGAAATATTTTTTTCTTAAACAGCACCTCCCTTAACTCTGGATGTGACCCTCTTCTATTCTGTCCTCTCTGTGTCAGTAGTTTCTCAGTGATACTGCTGTTGGTCCTCACAGATGAGCTGTGTTAGAATCTGCTCCCTTCCCTCACCAGGGGCCAGCAGTTTGGTAGTGCCAGTGAGACACCCACCTGGTTCTAGAACGGCAATTTCATTCTGAGGTCAAACCTTGAACTGAGTTCAAAGCATCCTTGATAAGTTTAAAAATAAAATCATACAATAAAGAAAAAAATATGTTACCTGAGTCATTTGGATACCTGATCCCTCAAAGATTTTGCTAAACTTGGCTCAAAACCCTAACCTTAATGTCTGTGAAGGCCCCAGTTCTTCACTATTCTTTGGCCTCTACCATTCTATTCTGCTTCTTTCCAACAATATCTGGTCACCCAGTAATATCTTGGAGATGAGATCTGCACACTCCCTGTTTTCTTTTTTTTTTTTTTTTTTTTTTGCGGTACTGGGAATTGAACTCAGGGGCATTCTACCTCCGAGCTATACCCCCAGCCCTATTTTTTATTCTTTATTTTGAAACCAGGTCTCACTAAGTTGCGGAGTGCCTCACTAGGTAGCTGAGGCTGGCCGCGAACCCGGATCCTCCGGTCTCAGCCTCCCGAATGCTGGGATTACAAGCGTGCGCCACCACGCCCGGCTTCTCCCTGTTTTCTACTCACCATCCTCAAGGCTTTCTGGACGTTTCCCCAAGGGTCTTCCTGAAAGATGGTGCCTGGTGTCCCCGAGAGGTGTTACATTCCTGCTCTCATTGCATACTTTCACCACCCACTCCCTCCTTATCTTCCTCTCTTTTCTGAAACTCCCGGGAGCTCCATCTTCTCATCTCTTTGTAGGGTATTTTACACAGGCAGACCCTTTCTGTTTCTCAGCTTCCAACATATGCAGTGACAAGGCATTTTCTCTGCACAAATACAGTGTTCTCCCTGAAGGGAATTCTGGCAAAACCAATTTTCCCACTTCATTACATTGGAAAAACAGATTATGAAAGGTCCTGCTATGGCAGGAACTACTTAGTGTCACATTTTGGGCAGAAGTCATATTTCATCTTTACTGTGGTGGTTGCTTTCACTTTTAGTTGATTTTGCCAGATAGCTTCAAATAGCACATGCTAGAATAAATGTTACAGGCTCCAGAGACAGAGAAATACTCCATCCATGACCCAAATAGTGTTGATTTGGTAATGCTTTCTATGTGCATCTCCTTTCTTTAAGACTGATTTGATGAAGAATCTCAGCTAGGGTAAATAGATCCTCCCACCCACCCCCCTTCCTTCCTTTTTCTTTCTTTCTTGGTACTGGGAATTGAACCCAGGGGTGCTTCACCACTAAGCTACACCCTATGCCATTTTTATTTGTTATTTTGAAACAAGATCTCCCTAGGTTACCACATGCTGGTCTTGAACCTGCAATCCTCTTGTCTCAGACTCCTAAATTCTGGGATTATGGGTGTGTACCACTGCACCTCTTGATTCTAGTTTAAATAAAAGCTGGCATATGTGCAGCTCTTGTTTAAACAGATTGTTTGGCGAGGAGAAGGAAGAGAGAGAAAAAAGGGAACAGGGAAGGGGAAAACAAAGGAGAGGAGGAAAAAGAAGAAGAAAGTCTCCTATACCACAGTTGCTATTTTTTCTTCCTGCCACTAAGGCATCTGAGCTCTGGGGCTCTCATGCTTATCTTCTGAAAGAAAACTTCCACTTGGTGTACATTATTTTAAAGCATAGTTTTAACAAGTGAATGGAGGATAAAACCATTAATGAGGTATAGGGAATATAGCCAAAAATGGCTTATAAGGAAATGGATTTTTTCTTTCTACGTGTGTGTGTGTGTGTGTGTGTGTGTGTGTGTGTGTGTGTGTGTGGTGTACTGGGGACTGAACCCAGGAATAGTCTACCTCTGAGCTACACTCCCACCCCAATTTAATCTTTATTTAGAAACAGGGTCTCACTAAATTGCCGAGGCTGGCAATTTAGGACAGGTCCTCCTGTCTCAGCTTCCCAAGTACTGCGATTACAAGTGTATGTTACCATGCCTGCCTGGAAATGCATTTTTTCCATGTTCATTATTTCATTAAACTTTGAGGAAAGCAAAAGACACTCTGTCTTTTCTCTTTCCTAGCTCTGGTTTTTTTTTTTGGAGGGGGGGAGATCTGGTATTAAATCCATCACAGATAGTACTTCAGAAAGTAATTTGCCCAAGATTTATATTATATACAACAAAATTTACTGTGTCTAAAATATTCTGTTTAGCTCACTCTCTTTTCAATACTTAACAAATATTTAACATTGCTTCCTTTCAATTTTGCATTACTTCCTTTTCAGGAAGGAAAGAGTTTATAAGCCAAGTCTTGCTGCAAAATAACTCAGATTTCCTTTACAAATATGACTTCTATGAAAATAAGAAACGGGCTAGGCATGGTGGTACATACCTTTAGTCCCAGTATTTGGGAGGCTGAGACAGGAGGATCAAAGGTTTGAGGTCAACCTTAGCTACTGAGCCAAATCCTCAGCAACTTAGAGAGTTCATGTTTCAAAATAAAAATAAATACAATAGGGTTGGGGGGTGTAGCTCAGATGTAGAATGCCCTGGGTTCAATGTACCAATAAAAGCACATTAAAAACAACAACAAAAAAGAATGCCCAGGAGTTCAATCCCCAGTGCCACCAAAACAAAATAAAGGCAACAAAAAGAAGGCTTATCAGAACTTTCAGCCTGTCCAATGACTTACTGTAGACCCATTGTCTAAATTGCTTTAGGTCCTTGTTTATTTCTTTTTGTTCTTGGGTCATGAAATAGTTTGTATTCCCCCTGATGACTTATTCCTTTATTTTTTCTTGAGATTATGAGTGTTCCCGAATTAGCCAGAAAAGGCCTGTCCACCTCCTTTTTCTCTTACCAAATAAAACAGATGAAATGGGCAATATTTTTATATTTTGTTATATATAGTTTGACAAATCCACCAATTCCTCACCAGCTACTGTTTCATAATTTAGTTTTAATTTTTATTAGAGAAATCCATGTTTCTTAGATTAAGAAGACTTGTGTTGAAAAATAGTACCCCAGCACACTTACCCCAACCATTACTCTTTTTTTGTGTGTGTGTGTGGTACTGGGGATTGAACTCAGGGGAATTCTACCTCCAAGCTACACCCCCAGCTGTATTTTTTATTCTTTATTTTGAAACAGGGTCTCACTAAGTTGCGGAGTGCCTCACTAGGTATCTGAGGCTGGTCTCGAACCCTAATCCTCCGGTCTCAGCCTCCCAAATGCTGGGATTACAAGCGTGTGCCACCACGCCCGGCCTACCATTACTCTCAATCCCAAAAGAAACATTTACTTGCTCCAAATTTCTATCTGTGGTGTGTGTGTGTGTGTGTGTGTGTGTGTGTGTGTGTGTGTGTGTGTTAATAGGGATTGAATCCAGAGGCATTGTACCTCTGAGCTACATCCCCAGCCCTATTTGATCTGTTTATTTGTTATTTTGGAGTAGGGTCTCACTAGTTTGCTCAGGATCTTACTAAGTTGCTGAGGCTGCCCTTGAATCTGTGATCCTCCTGCTCAGCCTCCCAAGTATTACAGATATTGTACCACCATGCCCAGCCTAAATTTTACATATTTCAAATTACTTCCTACTATTAACCATCTTATACTTACAAAGGCTTCTCTCCAAACTCCGTTTTCCACCCCTGCTTTCTCAATATAGTTATATGATCCTTTTTGCTGATATGAACATCCTGAATTTGTATTATTGTGACTATGTAAGCATTATTCACAAGTAAATGACATATTGTACTATGATTATATTTCCTTCCCTGTACAATTTCCCCCCAAGACTTATCCTCCTTGTATTAGCTTATTCTTTTTTTTCTACCCATTTTGTGTTTATTCCTAACTGTAGATAGCAAAGTAAACCTCTTTTTATTATACATCTGTTACCAGGTAAGTTACCAGTTTGCAAGTGCTCTCTCTTTCTCTTTCTGCAAACCACACTCCTGGGAATTCTGATCTGTTAGATCTGGGTTGATTGCCCTCTAGAGCTTACATCTGATTTTTGTGCTGGATTTTCCTTGCATTGTATTGATGACTTTTTTTTTTCTCCAGATCCTACCTCTTTTTCAGTGTACTTCCTTTTTTGCAGAGAACATCTTCTAGAAGTTTCCTGAGAAAGGACAGATGCTAAAGTTTTTTTAAAAAAAAAACCTTAGAGCACCTGTAAATGACTTTTTTTTTTTTTTTTTTTTTTCGGTACTGGGGATTGAACTCAGGGGCATTCTACCTCCGAGCTATACCCCCAGCCCTATTTTTTATTCTTTAGTTTGAAACAGGGTCTCACTAAGTTGCGGAATGCCTCACTAGGTAGCTGAGGCTGGCTGCAAACCCGGATCCTCCGGTCTCAGCCTCCCAACAAACACTGGGATTACAAGCGTGCGCCACCACGCCCGACTGTAAATGACCTTTACATTCGTTGATTAATAATTTGTCTGCCAATTTCTTTCTCTTTTTTTTGTGGTACTGGGGATGGACCCTAGGGGCATTTTACCTCTGAGCTACACCCCCAGTCCTATTTTTTTTATTCTTTATTTTGAAACAGGGTCTTACTAAGTTGCAGAGGGCCTCACTAAGTAGCTGAGGCTGGTGGAGAACCCAGATCCTCTGGTCTCAACCTCCCAAGTACTAGGATTACAAGCGTGTGCCACCACACCCAGCTGTCAATTTCTTTTTAGTTAGAAAATAATCTCCACTGGGATTGTGAAGACATTCTTTTATTGTCTTCTAGATTTTGGTGTGAATGTTGCCAAGTTTCATTTTTTGTTGATGTTCATATCTTTTTTTTGCGGTACTGGCGATTGAACTCAGGGGCATTCTACCTCTGAGCTATACCCCCAGCCCTATTTTTTATTCTTTATTCTTTATTTTGAAACAGGGTCTCACTAGGTTGCGGAGTGCCTCACTAGGTAGCTGAGGCTGGCTGCGAACCTGGATCCTCTGGTCTCAGCCTCCCAAATGCTGGGATTACAAGAGTGCGCCACCAATGCCTTGCTGGGCCATTCATTTTTATCCTGTGATTTTATACCTTTTAAGAAGTAGCCACTATAGAGGAGTCATGAGAGGAAGTAGTGTATGTTAGTGCAGTGCATGTGTGTGTGTGTGCGTGTGCCTGTGTTACTGGAGATTGAATTTAGAGGAATTCTACTTGCAAGCTATACCTGCATCCCCTTTTCTCTTTTTCATTTTGAAACAGGGTCTTGCCTTGGTTGCCAAAGAGTCTCTCTAAGTTGCTGAGGCTACTCTTGAACCCATGATCCTACTGCCTCAGCCTCCCAAGTACTGGGACTAAAGGCACGAGCCACCCACCATGCCTTGCTTCTCACTGCATTTTAAGTGAAAGACTTAAAGGATTTAGAATTATGTATGTTTTTTTTTATAAAGATTTGAACACAACATTGGAAAATGCTCTTCAACTATCATGAACCAGATGAATGTTATTATTTTCATTTTATCGCCTTAGTAAACTGGCCTCGCATGTAACATTTGTTATAAATGTCAAAAGGAAGGTGCCTCCTGGATTTTGCTTAAAAATTCTAATGAAGTTTTTGAGGATTTAGACCACTTTTTATTTTTATTTTATTTGTGGTACTGTGGATTAAACCCAGGGGCATTCTACACGTCTAGCCCTATTTTATTTTATTCTTTTTTAAATTTTTTATGTGTTTTTATTGGTGCATTATCATCTCACATCATAATGTAAATCATGTTGACATTGACATACATGTACACAGCAAGGAGACAACTTTCATTGTGTTAATTAACCACTGGAAATTTGGGATCTATTTCCTATAGCAGCTTGATATACAAATGAGACCCTGTTTCAAAATAAAAAATAAAAAATTCTAAAAAATATTATCAGGTTATTTATACTACTTTACTTTCTTGACAAAACACTTTTAGTTTACCTGAAACAAAATATTTTCTCTCTCTCTCTCATCTGCTTCTAGAAAACCACACCCCTTCAAAATCATGAAAGCAAGCAATATTGAAAGGCCTTTTCCCATTCTTCCCCACATGAGAAGTTAGAATCATGATTTCTTCTCCAGAACCTACTATAGATTCACTTATCTTTCACCCTGACTGAACCAACAGCATATTCCTCAATGTGAGCCCAGACCACAGTCCAGATAAGTGTTTGGACTTCATCAAAACTGAACAAAGTTCTTCACACCAAAACCACTAGGTCTCCTCATGGGCAGGATTCCTGATAAGTCAAAAACAACTGTGGTTCATTTGTTTTGGCACTATCCCCAGGTGGTTTTGTTGTTATTTGAGATTTATCAGCCAAAATTTATAATCCTTACCTTCCTCCAGTTTAACAAGGGTTCAGAAAAAGAGCAGCACCTTTTGTGGAAGTGTGGAGACAAATTATTAAAGGAACTGATTATGTTTCAAAATAAAAAATAGAAAGAACTGGTATATCTCAGAAGTAAAATTCCCCTGGATTTAATCTTCAGCACCACAAAATAAACAAACAAAATGAAACCATTGAGGAGAAATTAATGAAAATCTGTTTATGTCCAATTATTAGGAAGGAACGCCTTGTGTATTTGCCTTTATTCTAATAATAATAATAATAATAATAATAAATTATAATAACAATCAGCTCCCTTTCTCCCATATTTTACATGACTCCAAGTTCCATATTTAGTTTGGCTGTTTGCAAATACAAAGTGTGTTCTTATAAAAATATCACAGAGAACAACTTGGTAGGTATCTGTACTTGGTTGTTGGCATCTAGGTTCCATTTAGGTACCAGAAAGGTAGCTCTTTTATTTTTACCTTCCTATAGTATGTGATTTCCAAGTTCTTAACCCATCAAGCCCAGGATTTTGTTTTGCTATATTTTGTTTTGCAGCACTGGGGATTGAACCTAGGGGTGTTCTACCTCTGAGTTACACCCCCAGCCCTATTTATTTATGTATTTATGTTTTATTTGTGGTACTAGGGATTGAACTTAGGGGTATTCTACCTCCAAGCTATATACTCAGCTCTATTTTTATTCTTTTTTTTTTTTTTTTTCGGTACTGGGGATTGAACCCAAGGGCATTCTACCTCCAAGCTATGCCCCCAGTCCTATTTTTTATTCTTTCTTTATTTATTTTTTGCGGTACTGGGGATTGAACTCAGGGACATTCTACCTCCGAGCTATACCCCCAGCCCTATTTTTTATTCTTTATTTTGAAACCGAGTCTCACTAAGTTGCGGAGTCCCTCACTAGGTAGCTGAGGCTGGCCTTGAACCTGGATCCTCCGGTCTCAGCCTCCCGAATACTAGGATTACAAGCATGCGCCACTACGCCTGGCTCTTTATTCTTTATTTTGAAACAGGGTCTCACTAAGTTGCGGAGGGCCTCACTAAGTAGCTGAGACTAGCCACGAACCCGAGATCCTCCTATCTCAGCCTCCCAAGTATTGGGATTACAAGTGTGCACCACCATGCCTAACATGTAATTTTGATGTAATTAAATTTCCTCTAAAATGTACTTACCATTCATCTGAGTTGTTTGTAGTCTTAATGCAAACACTGATGTTGCTGAAATTCTGAAGTCTTCACATTAAAGCAATCTCTAAAATTATGCAGCTTTGGTGCCTGAAAGAGGACTTTTTCTTTTCTTTTCTTTTCTTTTTTTTTTTTTTGTGGTACTGGGGGCTGAACCCAGGGGCATTCTACCTCGAGCTACACCCCCAGTCCAATTTTTTTTTAATTATTTATTTGAAACAGGGTCTTACTAAGTTGCTGAGGGACTTACTAAGTAACTGAGGCTGACTCGAACCTGGATCTTCCAGTCTCAGCCTCCCAAGTACTGGGATTACAAGCATGCACCACCATGCCCAGCTATGGTATTTCTTCTTAACTCTGGAAGAATGAATTGGGATTTGGACTGAGTGTGTTTACATGTTGACATCCTAAGCCCCAGTAGGTTATTGGGAAGTGGGGCCTCTGGGAGGTAATTAGGTCACAAAGGCAGACCCCACCTGAGTGGGATTAGTGTCTTGATGAGAAGAGACAGGAAAGCCTGCTTCCTTCCTCTTGCTGCCACATGAGGGTACAAGGTGAAAAACAGCCATCCACAAGTGAAGGAGTGGGCTGGCCCCTTGATCTAGGACTTCTCAGCTGCAGAATGGCGAGAAATAAATGTGTGTTGTCTAAGCCACTAGTCTATGGTAGTTTTGTTACAGCAGCCCCACCTAAGTAATTTAGTGAGGTTCTGCGACAATGAAACAGATCCCTATATTACTGAAATTTCAATATTTGCTCCAATTTGCCAAATCAGATAATTGGGATAAACCTTTGGAAAGAAGGAAAAAGAAATTTTATTGATTTGCTAGCAAATCAGGAAAATCAGTGAACATATGTTCAAGAAACAAAAACAAAAACAGAAAGCCAGGTATGGTGATGCATGCTTGTAATCTCAGTATTTGCGAGGCTGAGACTGGAGGATCCGGGTTCGTGGCCAGTCTCAGCTACTCAGTGAGGCTCCCCACAACTTAGTGAGACCCTGCTTCAAAATAAAGAGTAAAAAACAGGGCTGGGGGTGTAGCTTGGAGATAGAATGCCCCTGGTCTCAATCTCCAGTACCACAAGAAAAAACCAACCAAACAAAAAAACCCCACATAATGAGCCAAGAGTGGTGGTGCACGCTTGTAATCACAGTACTTGGGAGGCTGAGACCAGAGGATCTGGGTTTGCAGCCAGCCTCAGCTACTTAATGAGGCTCTCCACAACTTAGTGAGACCCTGTTTTAAAGTAAAGAACAAAAAATGGGACTGGGGGTATAGCTTGGAGGTAGAATGCCCCTGGGTTTAATCCCCAGTACTGCAAAAAACAAAACAAAACATAAAACACAGATTATCCTCCAAATAGAGGAAAGAATGTCCTGTTTAAGAGCTAGCGCTTCAGGGTCACACAGGTGTACTTATCAGAAAGACAAAATTCAGCTGGGCTTGGTGGCACACGCTTGTAATCCCAGTATTGGGGAGGTTTAGATAGAGAATTGCAGGCTGAAAAGTCAGCCTTAGCAACTTAGTGATACACTATTTCAAAATAAAATAAGGCTGGGGATCTAGCTCAGAGGTGGATTGCCTCTGGATTCAATTCTTAGTACCAAAAATAGAGATTTGAGCCAGGTGTAGTGGTGCATGCCTATAATCCCAGTACTTAGGAGACTGAGACAGGAGGATCACAGGTTCAAGGACAGCCTCAGCAACTTAGAGAGAGAGAGAGAGAGAGAGAGAGAGAGAGAGAGAGAGAGAGAGAGAGAGAGAGACCCTGTTTCAAAACAAAAATAGAGCCAGGTGTGGTGGTGCACACTTGTAATCTCAGTACTTGGGAGGCTGAGACAGGGAGATCGCAGGTTCATGGCCAGCCTCAGCTACTTAGTGAGGCCCTCTACAACTTATTGAGACCCTGTTTCAAAATAAAGGATAAAAATAGGGCCGAGAGTATAGCTCAGAGGTAGAACACTCCTGGGTTCAATCCTAGTGCCACACCAGTACCACAAAAAAAGAAAGAAAGAAAGAGCTGAGGATGTAGCTCAGAAGTAGAAAGCCCCTGGGTTCATTCTCCAGTACCAAAGAAAAAGACAAAATTCACCTCTATGTTGTCTTTGATCCTTTTTCAGACTCCTGGGCACCAGTTCTTCATTCCTGTGGTCAGTAAACTGATAAAGGCATGTTATTAGTTCACAGGGGGAGAAGGAAAGGGGAGGGAAAGAGGGGATGAGGAAAAATGCCAGCTTTTAAACAAGCCATCTGTCAGCTGCCAGAGTCAGAATCTTCCAAATGGACCCCTATTACACCTAGATTTAAAAATAATGAACATTTGTCCATTGATAAGCCTTTATACTTCTTTGATTATGCCATATATATATATGTACTTATTGTATTAGGGCCTTGACTTAATATGAAGTGGTCTGACCTGGTGCTATGGTTTGAATATCCTCTAAACACGCATGTTGAAATTTAACTGCCATTGTAATGGGGTTAGGAGGTGGGATCTTTAAGGTGTGAAGAGGTCACAAGGGCCACGACTTCCTGAGTGGATTAATGTTCTTATTGTGGGAATGGGTCATCAAAGGACTACCTTGTTATGAAAGCAAGCTCTCCCTCTCAAGTTCTCTTGCTCAATCTGGCCTTCTCTGCCTCTCTTGGGTGCTTCCTTGGCATTTGATGCCCTCTACCATCTTAAGATGCAGAAGGACCTTTGCAAATGCTGTTGCCGTGTACTTGGACTTCCCAGCCTCAAGAACTGTAAGAAGTAAGTTTTTTTCTTTTTTTTCTTTTTTTTGTAAATTACCCAGTGTTAGTTATTCTGTTATGGCAGCAGAAAACAAACTTAAGTAAAAAAAAAATGTTATCTAGAAATGAGGTAGCTACCACTTGTGATTTACTATTGGAGGCTGAAAAGTTTATTCTTTTTTTTTTCGGTACTGGGGATTGAACTTAGGGGCATTCTACCTCTGAGCCTATTTTTTTATTCTACCCTAACCCTATTTTTTATTCTTTATTTTGAAACAGGGTCTCACTAAGTTGCAGAGTGCCTCACTAGGTAGCTGAGGCTGGCCGAGAACCTGGATCCTCTGGTCTCAGCCTCCCAAATGCTGGGATTACAAGCGTGCACCACCATGCCCAGCTTTGAAAAGTTTATTCTAGGGCAACCCATTACTATTGTTTCTCACAGTTATGGTAGATATAGAACGTCCCTTGAAGAGCTCATGTATTAATGTTGAGTTGATATAATTAGGTCAAGAGGGTTGTAATCTCACCAGTGAATAAATCCATCATAATGGATTTACTGGGTGGTAGCCTAGGCAGGTAGAGTGTGGCTGGAGAAGGTGGGCCTTTGGGGTGGGGTGTGGCCTTAGGTGTGCTTTTCTCTTTGAACCCCTTGCTTGCTGTCTCTCTTGTTTCTGGCCTCTGTGAGTGAGAACAGAGTCCTTGCTCTTTCCCTCTTGCTGTTTCCCATCACCATGCCTGGAGATCTGCAGACCCTGGCCTCACATACACTAAACCCCAAATTTCTAAAAACTGTGAAAAAATAAACCTTCCTTTATATTGTGTGGTCAGTTGTTTTGGATTATAGCAATTAGAATGCTGACCGAGACACTCACCACGTGGTGGTCCTATAAGAACAGGAAGGTTGGTTACTAGCTGAGTTCTGGGAGAATGATGAGATACCAGGCCATCCTACTAGACAACCCAAATGTTAGCCCTAAAACTGTGTCCACCCTAAGCCTAGTGACTGAAGCCAGCAAATGATGACAAGTCAACACATATGCCAGCCTGGAGACTTTCAGTACTATTTATTCCATCAGGTTGGACTTTTCACTGATGAGAGCAGCTTAATTGACAATGACCAGCAGGCAAATGGGCATGCAGTGATCACTGGGCAGCAGGGTCTAGAAGCCAAGGCCTTGCTGCCTGGAACATCAGCAAATTGCTCTGATGAGAGCTCTCTGACTGTCCAAAGGAAAGAAGGTAAACGTTTATACTTATTCAAAATATGCTTTCATGATAGTACATGCACACGGAGCTATTTGGAAAGAGAGGGGACTCCTCACTCCTGAAAACAAGGACATCAAACATACTCTTGAGATCCTGGCTCTGATATAGCGTGTGACTGAGCCAAAACAGGTGGCAATCATGCACTGTCGCAGACACCAGAGGACTGACACTTATGGAGCCAAAGAAAATGAGGTTACTGATAGAGCCGCAAAAGAAATGGCAAAGGAAAAATCACTTACAGGAGCCCTCATAATTCAGTTTGGATTAGCCTAATACAAACCTCTGTATTGAGGAAGATGTGAGATGTGCCCAAGAGTGAGGCTTTGCCTCTTGGGATAGCACTGTTAAGTAAAGACAGAATTCCTATGGGCTCTCATCCTCCTGCCTGAAGCACTGAGAGTTTTCACAATGGGAAGGACACCCTGGTGAGTTTCATAAGCCTCACTTGTGAGGGCTGTGTCTCCAGCAAACTGTTCAACAGGTAACTCAGAATTGCATTGTGTGCTTGAAACACAATAGGTGGGTGCACAGCCATTTGATGATTAGCAAGTGGATTTTACTCAGCTGCCCCATGCTGCAGCTAACCGCAGATACTTGCTTGTGTTGGTAGACATGTCCTCAGGTTGGGTTGAGTCCTATCCCACCAGACAGAAAAAGCTTTGGAAATAATTGAAATTCTCTTGTGGGAACAGGTTCCAAGAAACACCCTTTTTGATGCACAGTGACAGTGGACTGTCCTTTATTGCAGAAGTTACTCAACCAGTGAGCAATTTAGTGAGACCTGTTTCAAAATAAAGTATTAAAAATAGGGCTGGGGTGTAGCTCAGAGGTAGAATGCTCCTTGGTTCCATCCCCAGTACCTAAACAAAAAAAAAATTAAAAATAAATAAAGTATGATCCCTTCCTTCCTTCCTTCCTTCCTTCCTTCCTTCCTTCCTTCCTTCCTTCCTTCCTTCCTTCTTTGTTTTGTTTTGCAGTACTGGAGATTGAACCCAGGGGTATTATACTGCTGAGCTACACCTCTAGCCCTATTTGTCATTCCTTATTTTGAAACAGGGTCTCCCTAAGTTGCAGAGGGCCTCTCTAAGTAGCTGAGGCTGGCTGCGAACCTGCGACCCTCCTGTTTCAGCCTCCCAAGTACTGGGATTACAAGTGTGCACTATCACGCCCGGCTGAAGTGTGTCTTTTCTGATAAGTACCTCTGTGTGACCCTAACTTAAAAGGGACTTGATTCCCTTGTTCAGGATAATCTGGGGTTTGGTCTGGAACATTTAAATTCTTGGTTTCTCTGATTTGCTAGCAAATCAATAAAATTTCTTTTTTCTTCTTCCCAAAGGCTTGTCCTAATTATTTGACAAATCGGTTTATGTACCAGAACTTAGTTTTACCAGTACAAAAAAAAAAACAAAACCCAAACAAAAAAAACAACAAAGAAACAAATGAAAAAGACAAGGCAGAATGTGTAATTAAAAGGGAAGCAGAGTGAAAGCATTTGGAAAATTTACAGCCTGGCCAGGGATCTTTAAAATAGCAAATCAATGGTGTGGCCAAGTGTCAACTTGCTAGAGATTCATATAGAAAGAAGGGAACCAGTACCTTACAACATTGTGAAAGGCATTTCCAGAGAGGTACCTGTGATGCCTTAGCAGTCACTGCAGGGACCCTGCTCCAAGTCTATGCTCCCTGTTTTCTAGCATAGTGCCCCTTGACCATCCACCCCAGCCTTGGCTCAGGTGGGCCCAGATGCAGTGTATGCAGCCAGCCTAGAGGGTCGGGGTAGTATACCCTGACAGCATTTATGTGGTGTTGATAGCACAGAAGCAGCCTGCAGGAGCTGTGGGGCCTGGTGGCCTCTGCCTAGATTTCAAAGGATGTTGTAGATGACCTGGGGTTCAAGCAGAGATTTGTTGTATGGGTGGAACCACCACAGAGAATCCCTAGTAAAGCAGTGCCACACAGAAATGGAGGCTCAGCACCACCGCAGAGTCTCTAATAGCGCAATGCTCAGTATCTCCAATGTCACAATTCAATACCCCAGAATTGTGGTGCACCAGCAGGCAACTCCAGCCTGAGAAAGCTACAGGCATGGACTCCATGAGAGCTACTGAGCTCTGAGAGCTACTGCATGGACTTAGCCCAGGAAAGTCAGAACAGAGGGGCTGCCTGAGATGGGGAGGCCCAACTCCCACCCCAGTGTGTGCCTAGGATGCAGGATATGAGGTCAAAGAAGAGCATTCTCCAGCTTTAAAGCCCAGTGTTCTCCCTGTAGGGTTTTGGTCTTACTTGGGACCAGTTACCCCTTCTCGTCTATTTCTCCCTTTGGAATAGAATGTCAATCCTATGCCTATCTTACCATTGCATTTGGGAAAGGAGGGGGAATTAATGTTTAATAGAGATAGAGTTTTGGCCAGGCATGGTGGTGCATATCTATAATCCCAGTACCTGAGAGGCTGAGACAAGGAGGATTGCAGATTCAAGGCCAGCCTCAACAACTTAGTGAAACCCTATTTCAAAATAAAAAATAAAATTGGGCTGGGGTTATAGCTCAAAGGTGAACAACCTGTGTTCAATTTCTAGTACCCCCCCCCAAAAAAGACAGAGTGTCAATTTTTCAGGGTGAAAAAGCTCTAGAGCTCTGTTGCACAATGTGAATATAATTGACACTACTAAACTGTACACTTAAAAATGGCTAAAATGATAATTTTAACGTTATGTGTTTTTTATTCAAATTAAGATTAATAGAAGAGGTGGGAAGTTGATGGACTATTGATCAAATAAGAGATAACAATTGGAGAGGCTGGGTATAGTTATATAGGATTCACTATTCTATTTTATATATATTGTTTTATGTAATATATAATAAATTATGCCATTTCATATTTTATAAATCTCTATAAAAGAGGAAAAATATTCTCTAACTCCTAGATTATATTTTCTTAGCATCATTAATAATCACATAGCATGCCCTATCCAAAATGAAAATAGCTTTTCTCTTATGAAAATACTATATTTAATGTTAACTGTCAAACTAAGAAAGAGAGAGAGAGAGAGAGAGAAAAAAAAAAAAACCCCAAAACAACTAACCTCTCCCCCTGGAAAAATAATTTTGGAAAGACCAAGAAATGACAGCAAAATGAAGTTATAAAATCACCTGGAAGACTATCAGCCACTGGAAACATTTTTTTTTTTTTTTTTTTTTTTTGCGGTACTAGGGATTGAACTCAGGGGCATTCTACCTCCGAGCTACACCCCCAGTCCTATTTTTTTTTATTCTTTATTTCGAAACCGGGTCTCACTAAGTTGCGGAGTGCCTCGCTAGGTAGCTGAAGCTGGCCGCGAACCCGGATCCTCCGGTCTCAGCCTCCCGAATGCTGGGATTACAAGCGTGCGCCACCACGCCCGGCCACTGGAAACATTTTGAGATATATATATATATATATATATATATATATATATATATATATATATATATATATATATATGTATGTATGTATATCCTTCCAGATATTTTTAAACCAACTATTTTTTTTAAATGCCAGTTCTTTACTGTCAATAAAAAGACTATATTTACAACTTACGGAAAATGAATCCTTGCTTATCAAGAGTATCATTCCAAATAAATGCATAAATTAGCAATTATATATTGTATATGCAAAATTGTGTGTTCATATGTAGGTTGGTTTTTTTTCTGGAGAGACAAGCAATGCTTTCATCAGAGTTTGAAGGATGCTGTTTCAGTTATTTTTCTGCTGTTATGCGGAATTACAGAGATTGGATAATTTATAATGTAAAAATTTATTTCTTACATTTCTGGAGGTTGGGAAGTCCTATAGCAAGGTGTATTTTTGCTATATAATTGTGAGAATATAATTAGATCTTTTCTATCAAAGGAATAGCTTGACTTAGGTTCCATTTTGTAGAACTGCCATTGCATAACCTTGAGTGTGTTTATATTTTTTGTAGATAGCATTTCCTGGAAATTGTAAGTGCCAACCCCTCCCCTGGCATCCCCCTCAGCGAATGGCATAAAGATTGTGAGGCCACGCTTCCACCAATAGGGGCACAGCGTAGAAGCCCCACACTGAAAATAAAATACACAGCAGTTTTCCACCAGGTTGTTTCTGCATGCCTGACTTTACTGGTGGCAGGATCCCTTGTTGCAAAAAGTAAAATTCGTCTTGTCGAGCTGCTTTCAAATATGTGTCTTTTCTTATGACATCATGGAAATTTATTTCTAATATCATCCCATGGCAGAAGGCAGAAGGGCAAGTCAGCTGCAGAAACAGAGAGAGGATGGGGGCTAAATTTATTCTTTTATTTGGCACTATGTTATGTTTTAATATGCTTTTATTGGTGCATTATAGTCTTACATCATAATGTAAATCATGTTGACAGTGGCATACATGCACATAGGACTTGGTGCCCCCCATCCCCAGAGCTGCCTCCCCATCTCCATCCTTCCCCATACAGAGTACTGAGATTAACATTGGTATTTTCACATATGTACACATAGTTGATGCTAGTAATTCCTTCAATGAACCTCACTCTTCCCCCACCCCTTCCCTTCAACTACCTCTCTGGATCCATGAGATTTCTCCTCCATTATCTAGAGTCCCTCTGGTGTGCCCATTACTTCCTAACTTTTGCATATTAGAGAAACTATATGACCTATTCACTTTCTGTAATTGGCTAATCTCACTTAACATAATGTTCTCCAGGTCCTTCCATTTTCTTGCAAATGAAGAACTTTTGATCTTTTTTTGTGTGTGTGTGTGTGTGGTACTGGGGATTGAACTCAGGGGCATTCTACCTCTGAGCTATATCCCCAACCCTATTTTTTATTCTTTATTTTGAAACTGGGTCTCCCTAAGTTGCGGAAGGCCTCACTAGGTTGCTGAGGCTGGCCTCGAACCCGGATCCTCCAGTCTCAGCCTCCCAAATGCTGGGATTACAAGTGTGTGCCACCACACCTGGCTCTTTTGTTCTTCTTTATTGCTGAATAGAATTTTGTAATCCATTCATCTATTGATGGACACCTACGTTGGTTCCATAATTTGGCTATTGTGAATTGTGCTGCTATGAACATGAGTATGCATATATTACTGTAGTTCTCAGATTTCAACCCCTTTGGAAAGACACCTAGGAGTGGCAGAGCCAGATCATATGGTGGATCCATTCCCAGTTTTCAGAGGAATCTCCAAACTGATCTCCATAGTGGCTGAACTAATTTGTAGTCCTGCCAACAGTGTAGAAGAGTTCCAATTTTACTACATCCTTGCCAACATTTATTGTTTTTTCACTTCTTGATGACTGCTATTCTGATTGGGGTTAGATGGAATCTCTGTAGTTTTGATTTCCATCTCCCTGATTGCTAATGATGTTGAACATTTTTTCATGTATTTATTGGCCATTTGTATCTCTTCTCTTGGGAAGTGTCTATTCAATCCAATTGCTTATTTCTTGATTTTTAAAAAAATTTTAGTGTAAAGTTTTTTAAGTTCTTTGTATATTCTAGATATTAGACCTCTATCAGAGGCAAATATCTTCTCCCATTCTATAGGCTTTCTCTTTAGACTCTTGATGGTTTCCTTTGAGGAACAGAAGAAACTTTTTAATTTAACACCATTCAGTTTATTAATCCTTGTTTTAATTTCCTGAACTTTGGGGGGTCTTGTTGAAGAAGTTTCTACCTGTGCCTATATGTTGGAGTGTTGGACCTATGCCATCCTCTAGTAGTTTCAAAGTCTCTGGTCTAACTTCCAGGTCTTTGATCCATCTCGAGTTGACTTCTGTGCAGGGTGAGAGGTAAGGATTTAGTTCTACTTTTCTACAACTGGATAACCAGTTTTCCCAACACCATTTATTGAAAAGGCTGTCTTTTCTCCAACATATGTGTTTGTCACCTTTGTCAAGAATCAATTGAGGCTATAAATGTGGATTTGTTTCTGTATTTTCTATTGTTCCATTGGTCTATATGTCTGTTTTTGTGCCCTTACCATGCTGTTTTTATTACTATAGCTCTGTAGTATAATTTGAAGTAAAGAATTGTGATGCCTCCTGCATGGTTCTTATTGCTGAGAATTGGTTTGGCTATTCTGGTTCTTTTGTTTCTTCATATGAAATTTATGACTGATTTTTCTAGGTCTGTGAAGAATGACATTGGTATTTTGATAGGATTGCATTGGTTCTGTAGATCACTTTTTGTAGAATGGCCATTTTGATAATATTTATTCTGCCTATCCAAGAGCAAGGGAGATCTTTCCATCTTTTTTTTTTTTTTTTTTTTTTTTTTGAGGTACTGGGGATTGAACCGAGGGGCATTCTACCTCCGAGCTACACCCCCAGCCCTATTTTTTATCCTTTATTTTGAAACCGGGTCTCATTAAGTTGCGGACTGCCTCACTAGGTAGCTGAGGCTGGCCGCGAACCTGGATCCTCCGGTCTCAGCCTCCCAAATGCTGGGATTACAAGCGTGCGCCACCACGCCCGGCTGAGATCTTTCCATCTTTTAAGATCTTTTTCAATTTCTTTCTTTAGTGTTTTATAATTTTCATTGTAGAGGTCTTTTATCTCTATTTTTTTTTAAATTTTGAAACAAGGTCTCACTAAGTTGCAGAGGGCCTCACTAAGTAGCTGAAGCTGGCCACGAACCTGCAATCCTCCTGTCTCAGCCTTCCAAGTTCTGGGATTGCAAGTGGGTCATCACGCCTGGCTTAGAATCACTTTCTTTTTCTTTTTTTTTTTTGAGTTGTCCATCACATTTACTATTTCTGCCAGTTTTGCCCTTTTCTTTTCCTTATCTAGCAGTCTCAGAGCTTCATGCTTAGTACCAGTGCTAAGGTGAACTTGAAACAGTAAGAAAGTTGTCAATTTTCTAGGCTTTCAGGTGTATTTACCCTGCTTTAAAATAGAGCAAAATGACCTATAATGGATAGAACTGATGGTCCTTTGGACCTAGGACCCTTCCACCTAACTAATCTTTCCTCTTTCTCTCTTCACTGGCCTTGGCTTTGAATCAAAGTCTAACAGCTCTCCCAGCCTTCCTCAGCCCATATCCCATGTCGCCATACAGGTGTCTCCCCTAGCCAAGTCCTTACAGACCTAATCTCCTGTAGATGTAACGAGCTCCCTGTTACACTTGGCTGCATCCCTGTGTCACTGCAGAGGAGAACTTCTTTCCACTACTTTGGGCAAGTGCATAGACAGACCCAAGTTTCTGTTTCTTTTTGTTTAATATTTTTATTGGTTGGTTGGTACTTAGTATTGTACCCAGAAGCATTCTAACTCTGAACTACACCCCAGCCCTGTTTTTATTTTTAAAAATTTTTTATTGTAGTAATTCATGCAATATAGCATACATCTTTGTTAAGTACAAATTGTTAACAACACATTTGCACACAATTCTCATTTGACCCCTTCCCTGATTCCCACCCCATTCCCTCCCCCTCCCTCCCCCTCAGGTTCACTTCAGTGAGTGACCTTGATATGATTGCGTAGGTACCATCATGTGCTTTAAGGTGTCCCTCTGCCCCATGCATCCACTACAATTAAATCAACTTCTTTGCTTATCGAGGATCTCTCTTTTTCATCTGGAGACCCTCCTATGCCCCATCTTCTCCCTAGCATCCACATATTAGGGAGAACATATGCTTCTTAACTCTTTGTGACTGACTAATCTCACTTAACATAATGTTTTCCAGTTGCATCCATTTCCC